>VXCM01006744.1:7500-17436 GCA_014773175.1 Lucifuga dentata | reverse complement strand
TTTTCTTTTTTTTTTTTTTATATATTTTATTTTCAATAAACCAAACAGACAAAACATTTAACAAAACATTTTACACACACACATGATAAAAAAAAATTGCCAGCCGGACCTTTCATAATTATACGTTACATCTGGATCAGGAACAGTATAAAACGTTTTAGTCCTTGAAGCTTCTCAAAAAGGCCCAAATCCTGTTAACGTGTGCCTGGAGCCTGTCTCTATGTAACGTGTCCTTTCTACGTGTAAAAAAGAAATATATCATTTAGCTGTTGTTTAAAAACTCCATTCCTTTAAAATGACTCTCTTCACCACGGCAAAGGACCATGCCTGCCGTTCAGTGTGTGAGAACAATCTAGTATTTTCAGAACATCCAGACAAAACCACCTGTTCATCAGAAATAATGATCTTTTCATATGTTTTAGACGTGTAACCAGTACGTGACTAGCATAGAGCAGCGTAAGAATTCTGTCACAGCGTGAGGCAGATGGAATACTCTGTGCAGTTTAGTTTTGGAGTAGTGTAGCCGATGCAGAACTTTAAACTGAATAAGCTGAATTCTCATATTAATAGAACATGTATGTTATCTGCTGCAGCGCTTCCTCCCGTGTCTCGTCTGTGCTCCAGGCCAGTCTGTGCTGGTCTGAGGATGTCCCACTGAGATATCAGACCTTTGGCTCAGGTGGCTGGTTGCATATAATATCATAAAACATATGATCAACAGGTAAAGATGAAAAATTAGAAAAATTATGCTTCACAAAATCTCTAAGCTGGAGGAAAAAAACGTGTTTGAGGAAGATTATGCCGGTTACAGCTTTACCTCAGAGTCCTGCTGAGAAACGACTGGGAATTTACAGGTCCTCCTCACTCCTCTTTTCATCACGTCTTCTCCTCGCGTCTTTTCCTCGCGTCTTTTCCTCACGTCTTCTCCTCGCGTCTTTTCCTCGCGTCTTTTCCTCACGTCTTTTCCTCACGTCTTCTCCTCGCGTCTTTTCCTCACGTCTTCTCCTCGCGTCTTTTCCTCACATCTTTTCCTCGCGTCTTTTCATCACGTCTTTTCCTCGCGTCTTCTCCTCACTCCTCTTTTCATCACGTCTTCTCCTCGCGTCTTTTCCGCTCGTCTTTTCCTCGTGTCTTTTCCTCGCGTCTTCAGTGGGACTAAGCCACGAGGAAAAGACGCGAGTGGTAATAGTGCTAATTCATAGGAAACGTGGAAACGAAACGAGTTTTGGAACGCACCATATGTGTGTAGATTTCTCTTGCTGGAACATGTGATGCACTTCCACGCTGATATGATTGGACAGGAAACACTGAGCAGCCAATGAGATGTCAGATGTACTTACATGGTGCTCCTGTATCCAGGTGAGCAGGCTGTTGAAGGTGAAGCTGGCCCAGCTTCCTGCGTAGTAACTCCTCCTGAAGCAACGACCAGGAAGTAGGAAAGGTCATTCCTTTCACAACAAGAGCCTGCCTGTCTTACTGATCGTAGTACAAATGTACAAATTATATATTTTTATTTTCAAGTTTCTGCTGTTTCTAATAATTAATATGAATGATTCTCAGTACAAATAAGATGACTCACCTGTCCAGGTGCAGAACTCTCTGTCCAACTCTGGCACAGGCTGCAGCCACCACTGACTCAGCAAGACCTGAAACATGATCAATAATCTACGATCAATGACAGGAGAGGATTAAAGGAGAGCGCCATTACAGCTCCTCCCTTCATACTTCTTGTGATCTTGCCTAAGTTTCCACGTCTCTCTCTCTCTCTCACACATGCACGTGCGCGCGCGCGCACACACACACACACAATAGTGGTAGGTGGGTGTGTGATGTCATTATTTGGCATTACCTGCACGTTAAATCTGGCGCTGTGTTTTATGAATTAGTCTCTTTATGATTATTTCAGGCTGAATATATATTTTCTGTTAAACGCTGTTTTATCTTCATATTGTGTAAACATGGAGAATGTAAATAAAACCACCGACTTATCAGCTCAAAGTTCTGCTGAGTGAAAAGAGCTAACATGCTAACAGATGCTGACTGTCAGCAGACAGAAAGTTTGTCCTGACAGGAGTAGCTTCCATTAGCTGCTCCGTTAGCATCCGGCTGAAAATCTAAGCAGAACATTAGCCGTTAGCTAATCAACTACGTAAAAGCCGAGCTTCGTTCACGTTGTTCACGGTAACACGCCAAACAAAGTTCGTTAAAACCTCGTACTTAAACAGCTGAATGTTTTTACGCTTGTTAGATGTATACAACAGCTAGCATGCTAGGCTAACCATGAGCACTAGCCGCTGCTACTGAGCATGTATGCTAACTCCAGCTGTGAGCCGTCCAGATCCGCAAAAAATGGGATTCTGATCCGGTCCGGACTAAAGCTCTGTCAGCCGGACCGGCCTCAGATCCAGCATCATGTGTGTACCTGTTCCGAGAATGACCACGTCAAATTCACACGGCAGATCCTCCGCAGCCATGTTTGTTAGCCAGGAAACGCTGATGTCACGTGACCCAAAAACCTCAACAAATCATTCTTATAGTAACATGAAGTTCATTTAACTTCAGCCTCTAATAATAATAATAATAATAATAATAATGATGATGATGTGAAAACTAAAAGAAAAACAATTAATGGAACAATGCTTACTGCAACATTAAATCACTAAAAGAATAGATCCATAACTCATAAATCAGAAGTCTGAGATATTTGGGTTTGTCTTTTCACTTTCTGTTGCCATTGCAGCATTAACATGCTAACATGCTACATTTAGCACTTCTTTCCTGTCTAACTTTATTCCTTTTCATCTCCCCTGCCTTCTGTCCATCCTTTTCTCATTCCTTCTCTTTTTTTCCTTATTCTGTCTTTCTTTTCTTTTGTGTCATATTGTCTTTTATTGTCTTTTCTAACCCTGTTCACTGTGGTGCTGAATGTTCTCGTCAAACTGTAACTCAAAGTAAACCTACTTTACTAGATGAGGAAACTTATACCAAACACGCAGTAAAGCCGGTAACGTTTGTGTATTTTGGCTGTCCTACAAATCTCCTTAAGAGGAGAACTAGAACCTCCATGATGACCAATAAAACTGTGTTGAAAAACTAGAACCTTGTCCAGTACTCCTGAAAGCTCAGTGACATTTAAATTCTCCTGAAGCAGCACTAGAACATCCATAACGACCCCAGAACCTCTTCAAAAACACAGAACTTTTTCAAAAACCCATTACACAAAGACCAACAAAACCCCTCAAGCAACCTTAGAACCTTCTCTAGGAACCTTACTGACCAACACACCCCCTAAAATAACCTTCAGATCTCCTCCAGCACACACAGAACATCCTTAAAGACCTTTAGAACCTTTTGAAAGACCAACACATCCCCTAAAACAACCTTGGGAAGAATGCAGATCTTTAGAACCACCTGAAAGAGCCTTAGAACATCTTCAAGGACCCTTAGAACCTCTTCCAGGACCAACACACCCACTAAAACAACCTTAGGATGTCTCCAGGATCCTAGAATGTCCTCAAGGATCTTTAGAAACCCCTGAAAAACATTTTGAATCTGTTCAAAGGTCCCCAGAACATCTTCAGGACCAAAAGAACCCATCAAGTAACCCTTGAACTTTGTTACCAACCTCTGGAATCTCCCTAAGGATAATCAGTCATTTCTCAAAGCGTGTTAGAACCTCCTGAAGCAGCATTTCATGGTTGAAGTAAAAACAAATGTTTCTGTTCTGAAGCTGCAGCTGCTCAGAAAACGTTAGATTTTCCTGTTTCTGATGAAACGGCCTTTTGTAGCTCGTTAACGTGAGGCATTAACGAAGGCAGCATGCTGATTGGACGGCTGTGATCTGCTGCCAAAGTTTACCACCTGTTTACCAACTCAATGGAGAATTCCAAGGATGAGAAAAGAGAGACCTGGACATAAAGAGAGGAAAGAGAAGGAAAGAGAAGGAAAGAGAAGAGCGTAGGAGAGAAGACGACACATGATAAAACACGGAACGCGCTGAAACATGCTCATCTTAAAGCTGCTCTTTATCATATTTATGCCTTATGCTGCCTTTTAAACACTCCTTACTTTAATTTTATGTATTTTAAAGTTTTTATTAATTTCAACTGCCTCTTCTATTTTTATTGTTTTTACTGTTCTTACATGTATGTTTTATATGTAAAGCGCTTTGAATTTCCTCGTGTATGAAATGTATGAATAACGTGCCTTGTAGCCGTGTTATCTGTCTCAGCTTCTATGAAAGAAATATCCCGTTATTTTTACATGAACAATCCTGTAAACAGTAAAAGTTCACAGGTTTATAAAATTCTGTAAACAGTTCTGACCAATCAGCAGCCTCCACCTGAATAACATTATTATCACACATTATCATCAAACAGACTGTCATACACACACTTTACCATTTTTAGCCTCTCTGCTGTGTCGGGGCGTGGGAAAACACACACGCAGATAGATAGATAGATAGATAGATAGATAGATAGATATTGTGGATGATGATGATATTCTGGTATTTCCTGCTGACATTTAATCTCCTCTGTAAAGGTTAATTTGATGGTTTTAATTTGATGCAGTGCTTTTAATTTGAAACTTATATGACTTCCACTAAACATTTTCCCCTAAAGATTAAAATAAAGGAGTTTATGATCCTCCAACAGAACGCATAATCAGATTACTGTTAGTAAAGGCAAAGATGAATTATTGCTGCTTCTATAAAAAACATCTCAAACTCACCTGAACCAACTCATCAACATGTCCACAAGCCCCGCCCCCAGATCCCACTCAGCCAATAGAAAGCCCGTCCATGTGTTGATGGAGGGAGAGACAGACAAAGAGTAGAACAGAGAATGAGAGAGAGAGAAGAGAATAAAGACAGAGAGAAAGAAAGAGACACAGAGAGAGAGAGAGAGAGAGAGACAGAGAGAGAGAGACAGAGAAAGAAAGACAGAGAGAGAGAAAGAGAGACAGAGAGAGTGACAGAGAGAGAGAGAGACACACACACACACACACACACACACAGAGACAGAGAGAGACAGAGAGAGAGAGAGATTCTCAGGTCAGATGAAAGTGTCTGTTGGAAAAGAAAGACTAAAGTGACTTTTTTTCCAGCATGGCGGGTTCCATCAGTTCCATCAGTTCCATCGACCCTCTCTTCCATTCTAATCCGCCGTACAGCGCTCCTAACCCGGCCAGCTCTCCGCGCCTCCCCGCTGCCACTCCCGTCGCCGGAGCTTTCCTGAGCGGCGGCGGAAGCGGCAGAGTCCCGCTCAGTGTGAACGGGACAAGCGGCAGCTGCGCTCCCGCGCACACTGAGTGTGAGATGGTGGAGGTCCACGGTGTGAAAGTGGCATCTTTTACGGTAAACGGCGTGGAGCTGATCTGCCTGCCGCAGGTGTTCGAGCTGTTCCTGAAGCACCTGGTGGGCGGGCTGCACACCGTCTACACCAAGATGAAGCGGCTGGACATCAGCCCGGTGGTCTGCACCGTGGAGCAGGTGCGCGTCCTGCGGGGGCTCGGAGCCATCCAGCCCGGCGTCANCGGTGGTCTGCACCGTGGAGCAGGTGCGCGTCCTGCGGGGGCTCGGAGCCATCCAGCCCGGCGTCAACCGCTGCAAGCTCATCACCAGGGCCGACTTCCAGACGCTGTACCGGGACTGCACTTACGCCAGGTGAGACGACCCGCACCCCACTTCCTGTATAAGAGCCTTAAACATTCTGAAGAAGCAATGTGCCCAGAACGCAGTCTGCCAGGAACCCAACACCTTCTCATGGTGTTACTTCATCAATATTAAACATTTTAATGAGTTTTTCTGACCAGAACTTACTCTGAAAGTATATAAAAAAAATCTTAAAATACAATAAAAATCGAGAAAATCTTTAAAAAAAGACTTTTTAAATTATAATAAACTTAATTAAAATAATGATCAGGATAATTTCACTGCCTGTAATACTGCAAAGCAGGCAGATTGATTAAACATCTTTACTAACTAACTTTATGAAATAACGAATCGGTGTGATGCTGAGGAAATATTATTCATCATAAATATAAAACATACAGAACGTCTTCACAAATTATTTAACATGTATAAAGGGTCTTTAAAGGGATTTTTTTAATCAAAGCCGTGAAAACAACCTGGGATGTTAGAGCCTGACCAGACCAAACACGACAGATAGACAGATAGATAGATAGACAGATAGATAGATAGATAGATAGATAGATAGATAGATAGATAGATAGATAGATAGATAGATAGAACTCATCAATCATTTCCTGCAGGTATTTCACAATAAACATGGCAATGAATTCTGTCCCCTGGAAGGCTTTTATTGTGAAAAGCAATGTAGAAATGTAGTCATGTTGAGTTTCCTTTAAGAGCAGCAGCAGGTAAAGGTGAGGGGCTGCAGCGGCATTCTTTGTGTGTGTGTGTGTGTGTGATAGTGGTAATAAGGTGAGGTGAAGGTAAAGGTGACAGGAGCCAATGAGACGAAGTGAAAATAATGATCACAGCTGAGCAAACAGGAAGACATGACTGAGCGTGCTCAGTGAAAATATGCTGTCAGTTATTTCAGATTTTTTAAATTTAAGTTTACACACACACACACACACACACACACACACACACACACACACACAGGGATGGTGAAGATGAAGGTTTTAGGACAGAGAGGAAGAAGACACAGATTTATTCATTAAAACATCACATTAATAGAATATTAACACTCAGGAAAAAGGAGGTGAAGAAGCCAAATGATGAATTATTGATGTGTCAGAGCTCCGTGTGTTTTTAAGGTGGCCTCTCCTGATTGGTTTAACCTGTGCAGATTTCCGCTGATTGGTTTTTCTGATTTTTTCAGCTCTCGTCCTGGTCGTCCTCCAAAGCGAGCGCTGGGTGTGGCCATAACGACTGATGGCCCCAGGCTCCTCCCATATGGCCTGCTAAGCCCCGCCCTGCTGACTCAAACAGGTAAGAGAGACAGAGAAAGAGAGAGAAGAGAGACAGAGAGATTAGTACTATAATTAGCATGATTAATTAGCAGATGTCAAAATGACTGACATATTGGAGTCTCACCCCGAGCATTCTGCGTGTGTGTGTGTGTGTGGTAATAATGCTTTGTATTAATTGATCTGGAATGCAGAAATGAATAAACAGTTCATAAATAAACAGAATGAAGCAGCATCAGAAAAAGGAGATTTTACCAGTTTGTAAGGGCTTGTTCTGTGTGTGGAAACACACATTATAAAAACACGCATGCACACACACACACACACACACACACACACACACACACTGCAGGGTGGTACATGATTTACAACATTCACAGGACATTAAAACTTTAGTCTGAAGGTTTTATTAATAGGAAGAGGCTTTAGGTTTGGACGGACGGAGGTTGGAGGACGTTTAATCCAGCGGCTCAGAGACACATTCCTACTCCATCACCTCCATGACCTCCATGACACGCGTGACAGCTTAATGAAAATGCAACACACACACACACACACACACACAGTNACCTCCATGACACGCGTGACAGCTTAATGAAAATGCAACACACACACACACACACACACACAGTGAATGTTTTATTAAAAATACTCCGCTATGTTTCTTGACTGAGGTCAGAGAGTTGGAGAGAGAAAGAGATCAAACGAACGAGCAAATTATTAACTTCGTGCATGCACACACACACGCGCACGCACGCACGCACACACACACACACACACTTAATTAAAATGTTGTAAAGGTCAAAACTAAATTGAGGATAAAAGTCTTGTTTGATCTGACTGAACACAGACTATATTCAGAGGTACAGGCAGTGGGCGGAGCTAAAACGGACAGGTGAAGAGGGCGGAGATGAGGAGAGACATCAAGCATCAAGCATCCTACATGACTTTATAGTTGTCTGAGTATCCTCAGGGTGGGTTCTTAATGAGGTTCTAAAGGTTCTTAGGTAGGTCCTGCTGCTCCATGGGGAGGTTTTTCCAGGTCCTTGACAGTATTGGTCCTTCAGCAGGTTGTAATTAAGGTAATTAAGGACTCTACTGGTCTATTTGTCCTTCAGGAGGTTCTATTGGTCATTTTACATGTTCTAAGCAGGTTGTACTAATCGTTGAACAGCTTCTGTTAGTCCTAAAAAAGGTTCTATGGGTTCTTAAATAACCTAAGCAGGTTCTATTTGTTGTTGAGAAGGTTCTGTGGATTCATGAATACTGTGTATTGGTTCTTTGGCAGGTTTTACAGGTCATTAAGGGGTTTGTAATGGTCGATGAGGAGATTCTTAATTATCATCGTAGGATTTTATCATTTGTAGTAATTTTTAATATTTGTTGATATTAGAAGTGAATGATATAAATATCAATCAATCAATCAATCAGTCAATTTATTTAAAGTGCAAAATCACCATGCATCATGGTCCCGATACACTTTACAGTAAAGGTAAAAAGTAGGGACATTAAAAAGATCATCAAAGCAAAGTTACAGTAAAAACAAGAACATTAAAAGAGCAAAGTTAAAAGGATGCTTGAAAAAGTAATAATCTAAGGTAGGCCGTAAAATAATGAATAGAGGTGGGTTTTCAACCTTGATTTAAAATTTTCAACTGAGCTTGCTTCTTTAACATGTAGTGGTAGTGTATTCCAGAGATAAGGGGCACGGTAAGCAAATGCTCTAAAGCCAAGCGATTTTTTGTTAATTGAAGGAATAACCAGGAGAGCAGCATCGAGAGAATGGAGAGGACGAGCTGGTGTGTATGGTGTAAGTAGCTCAGATAAGTAAGGTGGTGCAAGTCCATGCAAGGCCTTATAAGTTAAAAGAAGAACCAACCATGAAATAAAACTCTCTCTTTCTCCTCTTTCCTCCACCTGTCATTTATCTCATGGGGGGGGGTCTGCTTGTTAGCAAGAGTCCCTTGTTAATACTAATTGAATTAATGACAAGAAGCAATTAATTAGGTCAGGTAGCTTCAACATGATCTACTGCTGCAGGGAGAGAGTTAATAATAATTAGTAACAGAGGAGACAAACTCAATATTTAATAATTTCTAATATTATTGCCAATATTTTGGCAGGGTAGTTGAAATACAAATGTAATTTTTTACACAATGAAATGTTGAACATTAATTGATGAGTTAATTAGGATTAGACTTTCAGTCGGTGGTGTGTAATGAACACTGCAGCCACTAGGAGGCACTATGACGATCTTAGACCTTTAAATGTTTCATTTTAGTTAAATTAGATTTTATTTTATGAAAAAGTTTGAATTCTGATTTTTCACCGTGATGCTGTGCAGGTCTGACAGCGGCGGCCATGGCTGAGGCGGTGAAGCTGCAGAAGATAAGGATGATGATGGGTTTCCATGGCAACAGTGATAACCAGCGGCAACACAACGAAAATGATGAAGTGAACACAGGTTCGATTCCCTCTTTCAGCGTGTTTACATGATGGGCGGAGCCTAGCACAGAGCAGAGAAAAGGAAGGCGAGGAGGAGGAGGAGGTGGTGAAGAAAAGGAGGTAGAGATGAGGAGGTGACAGGGATGACCAGAAAGGAGTAGAGAAGAAAAAGGGAAGATGGAGAAGAAGAGGAGCAGGGAAAACAGGAGAGGAAGAGGAAGGTTCCATCCATCATTCGTCATTCATCGTTGCAGCCTCTGGGGGGGCGCTGGACCGGATACAACGTTAGCCTGTTCCTGACTTGTTTAACACTAGTGCAGCGCCCGTTATAACATGCGTGTTCGGACCGGCCGGACTTTATCGTGCGCTGCAGCCTGCCATGAGTGTCCGTGGAACGGAGCGTATGCCGCCACGCCCGGAGCGTGTCCTGCCACGCGGACTACTTTTTACCAGCACAGCTCAGTTTGAGAACCGCTCACCCAAACAACTTCATATGTGACGCTGCACGGGTTCTGAGCAACAAACCTGCTGAATATCAGCTTCATACATGAC
>VXCM01006744.1:0-2500 GCA_014773175.1 Lucifuga dentata | reverse complement strand
ACACACACATAAACAACAACAAACACACANACAAACACACACAAACAACAACAAACACACAAACAACAACAAACACACAAACAACAACAAACACACAAAACAACAAACACATAAACAACAACAAACACACAAACAATAACAAACACACACAAACAACAACAAACACACATAAACAACAACAAACACACAAACAACAACAAACACACACAAACAACAACACACACAAACAACAACAAACAACAACAAACATACACAAACAACAAACACACACAAAAAACAACAAACACACATAAACAACAACAAACACAAACAACAAACATACAACAAACACAAAAACAAACACACATAAACAACAACAAACACACAAACAACAACAAACACATAAACCACAACAAACACACATAAACAACAACAAACATAAAACCAACAGACATAAACACGTTAACAAACACAAACAAGTAAACAAAAACAAATAAGAACACAAACATAAAAACAAACAAGCAAGAAAACATCAACAAATATAAACAAACAAACACAAACAGCAAACAGAAAAAAGCAAGCAAACACAAACAAATATGAACAAACAATAAACAACAACAAACCATTGGTTGTGGCTCGTCCTCAGGTAATGGCAGCGTCCGCCATCATCACCCAGCGACGAGCCGGCGGCGCTAACCCACTCAGATGCCAACCTCAAGGAACAACAACAACAACAAATAATAACTCTTACACATCAAGGAAAATGTGCTCAAAGTGTTGATTCAGTTATTCTCAGTATCAAACATGTTGCTTACCTGCTTTTCGCTCCGTAAACATTCTATCCAAACCAGCAGCGTTGCAGCGCCGCAGCGTTGTGTTCTAACACACCTGAGATTGCGACCTTCCCGTCCAAACGCTGAGGACAACACGGCGACCTGCAGGAAGACAGCGGCGTCCACGCCGTACGGTGTGCTAAACGTCAGAGACGCCGAGCCGGACGACGGCGTGGTCACCTGACATCAAACACAACAAACATCTACACAAAACACACAATCAGGCACAACAAATAACAACAGTGTGTGTGTGTGTGTGTGTGTGAGAGCTGTCATGAGATTAATTTATCAAAACAAATAAACGCTGACACACACACACACACATAAACACACATAAATGTAAACACACAAACATAAACACACATAAATGTAAACACACAAACATATACACACATAAACACACACAAACATAAACACACAAACACAAACGTATACACACACATAAACACACACACATATACACACACCTAAACATAAACACACACATATACACACACAAACATACACACATAAACACACACACCTCAACATAAACACACACACAGTATCAGCTACTTTCATGTTTTAATAAGTTTTCTCTTCGTCTCTTAGATGATCACTGACAGAAAGAATGGAGGGATGAACAGATGAACAGATGGATGGAGGGATGAGGAGGGATGAACAGATGAACAGATGGATGGAGGGATGAGGAGGGATGAACAGATGAACAGATGGATGGAGGGATGAGGACAAGAACTCTGACCTACTGAAAAAGAAAACCCTCTGAACTTTCTTCTTTTTTGTGTTATTTGTCTGTGATCAGATGGATCACATGACCATCTGTGACATCATCAGCAGAAACACCCTGACCCCCTAAAACAGGGTCAAAGGTCATGATAGTTCAATACAAGTCCAATAACAGATTTATTAGAAGCAGTCTGAGCTGGTAAAAAAAGATGGTTTCTACTTCCTGTTGGGGGCGGAGCTAAACTGTTTTTATGTATTTAGTTTTTTATTATTTAGTGTGTTGTTAAAGTCACATGACAGTAGCAGCAATAAGACTTATTCAGTCGCCATGGTGATATTACGAGTTTTTAGTCGTTAAGTTTTGGATCTGGAGGAATTCTGGGTTCATGAAGTTCTTCTCAGACTAAAACCTGCTTTTGCTGCCACCTAAAGGTGGAAATTGTCACCGCCCCAAAGTGATGTAACGCAATATTAAAGAGGGCGTGGTCAAGTGCTTTAAATCCTGCCTGAGGTCATAACGAGGCACTTTTCCCTCTGACAACTGATTGGTTGATCTGTTTTTGTTTTACTATAATGTGTTTTATTATGATTCAACTTATTATAACTTAGAATAAAAAAAATGTAAAGATGTTTAATTCAGTCTGAGTTATTTAATAAAAAAAAATTAATAAAATGTTTAATTCAGTCTGATTTATTTAATAAAAAAAAATTAATAAAATAAGATGTTTAATTCAGTCTGAGTTATTTAATAAAAAAAAAATTAATAAAATAAGACGTTTAATTCAGTCTGTTATTTAATAAAAAAAATTAATAAAAAAAATAAGATGTTTAATTCAGTGTTATTTAATAAAAAAATTAATAAAAAAATAAGATGTTTAATTCAGTCTGAGTTATTGGAGAAATGGAGAGTGTGGAAAAGAGGTGAAGAAACGTGTGCAAGCAGGTTGGAATGGGTGGAGAAA
>VXCM01006743.1:0-25468 GCA_014773175.1 Lucifuga dentata | reverse complement strand
CAGTTTTTTGATGTCATGATTTTACAGCATTTCCCTGTTAAGTTCACAGACTTTTTTTACAGTGTGTGACATCACCAGCTGGCCTCTTACAGCATTTAATAAAAAAATAAATAAAAAAAATCCAGCTCCTCCGCAATGAACCCTCAAGCACTGACCTCAGTCCAATCTGTTGGCCAAGCTGTTGGGGGGGGATTTCCAAGCTCTAGCAACAGGAGACAGTAACTGCTCCAGTTTTAAATAGGTGTAGCTTCAGGGTGACATAACACTCTTACACTATATGATGTAATAGGTTGTACAACAGCAGTTGTCCAAGTTCACATTATTCTCCTCCCATTAGGAATAAAGAGGACAACAGGAAATGAGAGTTATTCTGACAAAAGACATGCATCTAAATTTTTATACATCTACTGTACATTAAAGAAAGATTTTACATCCGAACCTCTACTGCTTGACCTCTACCAGTTCCTGACACTGAGCTCTGAACCCACATAAACCAAAAGCAGCTGTAAAGGAGAATCACCCTCAAAGTTCCACATTTGTAAGTTCTGCTAATTCTGCATTCACCTTTAGAGCCAGGATCTCCTCCAGGAATACCAGGGTGGGCAACATATACTCAAGGATGGGCAGCAGTGGCCTTAAGGTTAGAAAAGCAACTTGTGACCAAAGGGTCACAAGTTGCTCCTAATTTCATTAGGAGGTACAGCTAAGTGCTAAAGACTTCACTTGTGCTTTAGTGAACAGAGAGAGATTTTAAATTTTTCAGTTTGAATGAATAAGATAAAACAAAATCTTCATTGCTATAGTAATGGTCAAATCAAGAATCACCTTGTACAGCAAAGGGGACAGAGCCAAAGGGGACCAGTTTATTCCTCCGACTACCGATGCAGAGTACAAGGAGAAATGACTCAGGTAATGGCATTCAAATCCCTGTGGGAGCGCAGGCACAAGCACGCACACATGC
Source organism: Lucifuga dentata (assembly GCA_014773175.1). Lineage (NCBI taxonomy): Eukaryota > Metazoa > Chordata > Actinopteri > Ophidiiformes > Bythitidae > Lucifuga > Lucifuga dentata. Next base: position 24,507 of record VXCM01006743.1, on the reverse strand, counting down.
TCGCATGCACACACACACACACACACACAAAGCAGTATGTTCTTCAGTGAATTTTTCAGACAGACCTCACCTTCAACCTTGACAACTCCCAGTCAGTACAAAAAGACAAACAACATAGCCACTCATTGTCCTCTTGTCTTTTCTCTTGTGCATCCATCACTCCATCCCTTTATGCCCACCGCCATTCATCCTTCCCTTCTTGGTTTAGGCTTTTAATGCTCAAGCCTTTTTCAGGCCCTAAGAATTACTGTAAGGTCACACAAGTCTACTCTAAAAAGAAATGTAATACAATATACTATCATACAAGGAATTTAAACTTCCAAGATTTCTCCCAAAAATAATAGTCTGACAACTGTAAAATTACCTTTGTGCAACGTGCATATCCATGGAAAAACAAAACACTATAATTCAAATTTCTGTAAGAAGGGCATATGTAAACCTGGCAAAAAATGAATGTGAAAGCTTGTTCAGTACTTTTCTTTTTAAGAAACCTATAAAATTCTATGGAGATTGTAAATGACTTCACATCAAACACATCCACCTTTAACATGTCTTACCACCACCTTCTAATACTCCACTTACTTTGCCAAACCCTTTCATCTCAGCCTCAGCCAGCCTGGACGTAACATCGACAATCCATGCTAGAAGCTCAAAAAGGTCCTGAGAGAGCTAAGCAGCAAGTTAGATATTTCTTTTCACATTGCAGAAGGAAAAAATGGCATAACAAAGGTATACTGTCAAGGGCTGGATGCTGTTCCATGACAGCTGCTGGTACTGCAAGAGACAATACCTTACCTTAAACTGTTCCATTTAAAGATATGTGTCACACTTTATTCCAGTTTTATTCATACATGTAAGTATCACCAGTCTGCACATTGCACTCCACCCGCTGATATTTACTGTATGGTAGTCCCCAAAGCTATACAGCGAAATGATGAAACTGAACAGAACATCAGTTGTTATCCTCTGCTGCTCTCTCACTGGATGAATGCTACGGAATCCTCAGTGGAACTTTTGAAACTTTACAATTTTATATGATTTTATATTCTATATGCATTAAAAGTGTGTGAATCATTTTTCAAAAATATGTTTCTTGGAGCCTTCACTACACTTTCTTCAAAGCTATTTTTAAAATGGAAAATGTTGCTAGTAGTGTTTTTTTGGCCACTCCTAACACTAACACAGCATGGACTGAGATTAATGTATATGACTACTGAGACATTTAAGCTGCTTGCTGACATGCTATTCAAAGCATTTCTATTAGCATATGAAGGAGATCTGCTCTATCATGATAAGTCTCATGCATATGAATCAATCTGACATGGCATCAACTGCAAATTATGAAAAACTGTAAAATGAAGCTTAAAATGGATATTGTATTTACAGGAAGTGAAACTGTATATTGCCTGTGATTTAAGCAGTGCGCCACACAATTATTTTAAATACATATATATCAGACAAAAGATTGTGTGTTTTTGCAGGAGTCGTACTCTCCAGTAGACAAGATCTCTCTCTCTCTCTCTCTCTCTCACACACACACACACACACACCACACAAAGAAGGACCCAGTGATCCGACTCCATCAGCCAAAGTCCTGTGTTTACCTGGTAGAGTGAGAAATTGTGCTGAAATTTAAATGAGACGTCTAGTTTTTAGGCATTTAAATGAGTAGAAACATGCATAGTCTGTGCTGGCTAATGATACTGTCAATAGCTTCAGGCATTTCAATGAAAGAGAGAGAAGTGTTCTACTTGACAATGAGGTGGTGCAAATACTGAGACGATGGAGCAAAGTGGATGATTAATAGAAGGAAAAGGATGTTTTGAGTACTAGAGGTAGCTAATGTGTTACAAACATGATCAAGAATGAATGAATGCTAACAGAGGAAATCTTGTGAATAAAAGGTGAATCATGAAACTACCTGGACAGAGAGTACATTAATTTCCCTCTTTTAAAGGGTAAATCCACTCATTTTTCACATCAAATTTTTAAAGATTTATGTGGCTGAAGAGTGAGCTGTGTAAAATCTGAAAAAAATGTACTGTATTGTAAAATCTATACATGTGTATAGTGCTCCCCAAGACCAAGAAACTGAATTTAATGTGTAAAATCAGTTGAGTCCCCTTTAACAAATCACTGATTAGCACGTATTACCACTAACTGCTTCAGCACAGTTGCTCATTCCTACTTTGTAAGTAATGCTCCCACCCACAGAAGCCACTCAGGTAGATGAGACTGTGACATTGGTTATAGTGCCAGAGTTAAAGGGAGGTTTGAAGTCCCCTTGGAGCGACTAGCACAACAAATGTTCACAGCACCAACCTATGCAGCGACAAAAAAGCTATAGAGCACCAGAAGTCATGCATATGGCTGATTGGCTATTAGCATCTTATTCATGCTTACAGCTGCTTGGCTTTAGCAGCTTATGCAACACATCAGCATCAAAGAAAATCAACGACACTCAAACTAGCACACAAGGTGATCTTTATGACCAGCGAGCTCACACTCTATAGGAGAAAAAGGCAAAGGCAAGAGTGCATGCCGTCTTGTGCACCTGTCTGATTCCATGAACAAACCTTGAGAGATAATGATTAAGATGCCTTTGGGGCAGGGGAAGCGCAGCACACACACATACACACGCTGCATTCAGTGTGTTGTACCAAGGTAAATACAGTATCTACTTTAAGCATCATTTATCCTGCCTAGCTGCTAGGCTGACATGCCTGCTTGTTAAAAAGGACTGTTTGGCCTCTGTGTAAGTGTGTGTGTCGGAGTGTGCGTGAGTGTGCACACTTGTGTGTAGGTGCACTAGTGGAGCTAAAGACCTGAGGCAAACACTGACTAGCAAATCGCTGCTGTCAGATAAACAAAAAGCCTGTAGTTCAGAATTGGCAACAGGATCTTACCTTGTGTTAAGATTGGTGACTGTGTGAGATAATCTAACAGGTTTTAAAGCCTAATAAGTAGGAGAATTTCCTCAAGCAGTAACACAGCATGCAATTCATTAGCCAATCATTTCTGTAAAAACAAACAAACAAACAAACAAACAAACAAAGCCATCATCAGATTCAAAGAGGAGCTGTCTTAATTTAATGGTTAGTCTTGTTGTTATCTCTGCGTACCTTTTTGCTGAGAGAGAGAGAGAGAGAGAGAGTATGTGTATTATTGCTTATTGTATATTCTGATGCTTTGGCAATATTGTTTGTTTAAACTTTCATGCCAATAAAGCTCATTGAATTGANGAGAGAGAGAGAGAGAGAGAGAGAGAGAGAGAGAGAGAGAGAGAGTGAGAGAGAGAGAGTTTCTTCATGATAGGCAAACAGGAAATGCTGGCTTGTCCAAGTAATTGGGCTCAGGTACTCATCCATGGATTGGGGCAGGACACACACCCACAAATGAATGCATGCATGCACGCACATGCACACACACCGATTTCTGAGTTTTGCTGCTCTAAGCTCTAGTCTTCATCGTCCCTTTAAGCCTCCTCTCTCCATCTCATTCAATAGACATACATCCTTTCTCCTACTTTTCCTCTTATCTTTTGCTCCCAAACTAAAATAACAGTCCAAAAACAATTTCAACAGAGAAAAGATAGAGGTGGACAAAAGCTGCGAGTCACGTAAAATATAGATGAGATCAGTCTGTGAAAATTTCAACTGAGCTCCCATCTAAGAGCTGAGGAAGAGGAAGAAAATAACAGGCTAAGGAGGCACACAAGTTCCTGCATAATATGAACTACAGCAGTCTTTTGGCTGATTGAAACGCTTTGCATAGAAAGAAAGGGAGAGTAGCAAAATGAAATGACATAAAAAAAAGACAGAAGAAGAAAAGCAGATCAATAAGCTTAATAACTGCCAATCTCCTGAAACACAGTAACAAACCTATTCATTCAAGGTTAATGGAAACAGAGAGTCATAGTTCCAAATGGAATCACCTCCACTTCACTTTTCCCCTTTCATCCGATCCTTCCACTCTGTCTCATTTTCCTCCACAGCAACAGGGGAGGGTGGGGGGCAGGCTGTGCTAACTAACTAATGGGAGAAGATTACTCTGCAGTGAATTACAAAAACTCATCTTCTCATTTCTGGTCTCACACCTCACCTCTACAATCACATTACGACTCCCTACGATTCTTGAGAATATAAGAGCACATAACACTTAGTTAGCGAGAACTTGCCTAATAGAGTTACAGTGAATTCAATACAAGAAATCTAATTGGAAATACCAAAGAACCAGAGGAGCAGGGTCCCAGGGATTAAATCCACACACCTTATTGGAAAAGTCATTATTCAAGTGTGATTTAGAGACCTGAAATAAAAATGGAGGGAGGGAGGGAAGGAGGGAGGAGAATAGGTGGGTTGTTACTTAAAGGTTATGCTGACCCAAAATTGACCAAGCATAAGGGGAGATACAAGGAGTTCCCTGAGAATTGCTTGGCTTATCTATGACACTGCAGAGCAACACTTGACTGAGTCAAACTCTCCCTCTCCCTCTCTCTCTCTCTCTCTCTCTGCCTTTTATGCATCATACAGTCTCTTACTACAGTCTCTCAGTGACACTTTGCCTCCTTTGCAAACTGAACAACTAATGATAGAAGAAAGGCCAGAGGATGGATTGTGTGTGTGTGTGTGTGTGTGTGTGTGTGTTTAAACATTATTTAAACAGAAAAAAAACTATTGTGATAGCTGACATCACCAAAAGGCCATTTTTATGACATATCACTGCCAATTGACCTGTCAAGCAACACACACACACACACACACACACACACACACACACACACACGCACAATGTGGTATTTTGACAGGCTATATTGATTGACAAAGAAGGTAGCAGCCAGAGAATAGAGACTTCTGCTAGAAGTCTCTTGTCAGTCTAAAACTGACAAAAACACACAGATTTAGACACTCATGCAGGACAAATAGACATAGAGACACACACACACACACACACACGTCCTATATGAAAGTAAACAGTAAAAATCAATCATGTAATCATCTGCAAGACCAATTTTTGAGTGTCAGATTTCTCTGGCTTTTCATAAAACATCACAAACAATTGCAAACTTTCCACAGAATCCAAAGATACTCTAAAGCTAAGACTCATTTAAAAAAACAAAAAAAGAGTTAAATATTTTATCTTTGTGAAAGAGTCAAACTATTGAAAGGAAACAAAAGTTTTTCAATTACATGAACATGAATAATTGAGTCCTATTATTTTTAATTTTCATGTTCAAATAGCGGCATTATGTTGCTGCAAACAAAACTCATCTGTCAGAATTCAGTCGCTCATTTTGGGATAAGAAGTGTCCTTGCGTCTAAAATAAAGTGAAGATAGACAACTCACTAAAGGCGTGTTGGAGTTCGCTGTGACAGAAGATCATTCACTTGTCAATTCCGCAGGTTTAATGTTGATTACAACAAAGAAAAACAAAAGACAAATGACTTTCAGGATGTCATAAGATGAAAGAGGAAATTTTCTCTTGCTCCGGTTGCCTTTCTGAATTATTTAAACTGTGTTAAACAAGATGTAAAGTTTAATTAACTCGGGCTGCCCCTACCGAGATGGGAAATTAAACTTTTCTACCTCTTCCGCCTTTATCTTTTCTGAGTCAAGCTCATATATTCTCCATGGCTTTAACCTTTTTCACAAATAATTTACAGCATCTGTCTTCTGGCCCTGAATGCACCTTTTTCTAAAGTTACACACATAGAGAGAGCCCCGATAAGCACACATGCATCACCTTTATGGTTTAATTTTACATTACAGTGTGTGTGTGTGTGTGTGTAGGTCTGTGGCTAGATAAAGCATATGTATGTGTTAAGTATGCTTTACTTATTGGATCTGACTTGGTGATGGATCTCTGTTTCATCACAGCAATCAACAAACATTGTGTAGATCATAAATTATGATTTGTGTGTAAAGTCTATTTACTTGTGCTCTGGCTAGGTTATTAACAGACGTCAGCCGGTGTGTCGTTGTTTGTGCAGGGATAACAGTGTTTATGAGGCTGTACTTTACAGTGAAGATTGACTAATGAGAAAAGGACAGGAAGCTGATTTAATATTGTTGAGAGTACAGTGTGTGCACTTAAACCTGCAGAATCCTTTTTTATTCCCTTCCGTTATTAATGATTTTTATGACCTTTCCATTGCTTTTCTATAATTTTCATCTGCTTTATTTTTCTCTCATGAAGCACTTAAAATTGCATCCGACATATAAATAAACTTCCCTTATCTTAAACTAAGCCATGCAAGCATTTTCTCGTGATTCTATAAAAGACAAATAATAAAAAAAGCTGACTTATTTCAATGACAGATGGCACCACTAAAATCATTTAAGGTCCATTCATAATTTTCCATAGTTATTCATTGACTCACTGCTCCATCATGCTCGGTGGTCCACTTGTCCAGATGGATCCTGCTGGATTCTGCCCTCGTCTGCTCCATTGTGATGCTCGATCTTGTCTGTTGGGACATACAGTTGATGAAACATTCTCACATCAAATCAAAGCGTGATGGATTATAATAATCATGGTATGGCAACTTCATATGTTTCTTTTGATCTTGTAAACTCAATCTATTGTTGTTAAAGCAATAAATCATTTAGCTAACTGATGAATTTAGTCATTTGGTGAGAACATCAACATCAATATCAATCACATATCTCTGGTAGCTTATTTTCCCTGCTGCTTCTAGTGAATATTTGAGTTAGTGATAGCAGGAGACTGGTGAAATAAAAAAAAAAAAAAAAAAAAAAAAAAATGGGGAGTAATCGTAAAGCTGCATTAATCAAGTTTTTGGCCACTAGGGGACAGAAAAATGTTAATACAAATGCATAGATGGTTACTGGACTGAAAGAAATACCGTAGCTTATCTACAAGGCTTCTTCAGTTCTAACTTTAGCAGGAACAGGTAGCAGCATTTATACCCAAAAGTTAGACACATCCATCAATGTGACAGTCTCACCCACTGTAGGATGCGAATATAGTCGAGACCAATGCTGCGTTCGACAGACCTCAGAAGTCAGATTTTTCCGACTTCCTACTTGGAAAAATGAGTTGGAATGGCACTTGAAGTCAGAGCTCTGACTGGGAAACTCAGACCAAAATTATGTACCCCGACTTCACAAGTATGACGTCACTCAACATGGCAGCACCCGTGGAGGTAAGCTTTATGAATGTAAATGATCAGCTAACAGACGAATAAAGTATTTTTTCTTGCGTGACATTGAAATAAAAAGGTCAAAACATATCACCATGTTAACTATCTGTAGTGTATAATAACTGTTTGCCATTGATACATAAGTGTAAATAATTTCAGAATATTACTTCTCTGCACAAATGTTTAATGTCCACTGTGATTAATATCACAGTGGGTGATATTAACACAATCCAACCAAACAGTCCTGTAGTCTAACTTTACTTCAGTTAGTATTTATTGCTAAATTTATTTAATCTTAAAGTATTTATTGGCATTCTGCCATGCCCATGCTTTTTTGTTTATATTTGATTGGAACAGTTTGAGGTCAGAAGTTGGAAATTCTGACTGGGAAGTTCCGACTTCCCACTGTAACTGGAATGCAGCATTAACTTCAATCATCTTACAGACATCATACAGACATCTTACTGTCTGGATGACTGAGATGAACCTTCACAGATAGACACAAGTAAACACTCAGTCCAATACTTATTTAGCTTGTTAGATGCTCGACTCTTTTCACCAGCCGCTTGTTTACTTTGTCTCTCTGCTGTTTTGAGTTCAGAAGGCAACGTACAAGAACCAAAACCTTTAGCTGAAAGATGATAAGAACTCTGCAGAGTTTGGTGATAATTCTCTGCAGATTCTTCAAGTCACAAACAGTCGACGAGTTTTTGAAAAAGAATAGGTGAACAATTTCAACTGCAACAACAGAATTAAAATAGGACATGGCACAGCACTGAAAAAACCCTGCTGAAGAGCCAATAACAGTGATGCATTTTATAAAAGTTTCACCTTTAATAGTGTTTATTAATTGCTCTGTATGATCACCTCCTAGAGTTGCGATCCATGTCTGTTTAATTGTATGACAATTTTTCAGTGTGCACTGCTTTAGAGAATTAGACAAAACATTCTTTAGATCCCAAGACTCCTGCATGAGAGAAATATAATGTGCACTCATGCATCAAGTAGCAAAGTTAAAAATCATCTGCTAATTGGAGGCTGATGCGCTGTGTATCTCAGAAAGAGGCTTGCTAATTTTACAGTTGTAGTGGAAAATAACACGTTCATTATTTTGTTCACTCTGTTAGCTCCTTTGGTGTTTAACATGTGGAGCTGTAAAGTGAATCTCAGTCATCACCCCACTCCGCTGTTCCTGCACATCCAGCATCAGACAACATACAGCACTTGCTTCTTCTGAATTATCTATTCCTCATGCATCAGGGAGATTTGAACCTTCATCAAAGGCTACAAAGATCACAGTGTGCCTCCTCTCTGCTAACAAAGAAAAATATGATTGTTGAGGTATTTTGTATTAAAAGGGTCTTTCTTAACAGCTAATTCAATTTGCCATGCTTGCTCTCCAGGCCCTGATAAACTTAACAACACTTCCAGAGATATTAAGGACTCACTGCTTTCTTGCTTTCCTCTATGTCCACATTATCTGGTCCTGGCCTTCAGGCAGAAGGAGACAGAGGAATATGGAAATGGAAACCTGTAAGATAATGCGAGGAAGAAAGCTAGAGGAGAGAGGATAAAACAGGCACTCACAGCGGCTTGTCTCTTGTCCAATCTTATTTTTCATTAGCGCTCCTCACAGTGCTATAATTCACAGTCCCACACACCCTGTTCTTTCCTCTTTTCCACTCAGGCCCACTCTTCACTTCTTGTCTCACCCTCCACCCAATTCTTCCTCTTCTCTCTCCTTGCTTCTTGCAAATGTTTTGCAGCCAAATTTAATTAAAACACAAGAAACAAACTGTCTTTTGACAGACTAGACAAATAAACAAACTTTTAATTATCCACACAGAAATAAAGACGGATTTGTCATGATGTGGGAGTCTCCACACTCCAGTGCAGAGAAGTTTGCCAATCTGATATTAGATGAATAATGAGAACTTCAGTCTGTATGTAGCACAATAAACCAGAGTAAAAGGAGCTGGAAAACTTCTTAACAAGAAGCGAGAAGGCAAACACAAGAGATATAGCAATCCAAAAACCAAATTACAGCTTTTGTATATTCATACAATAATAGAGTGTGATCAACAGCCAAACCGCAGAAGGGATTTTAACAAAGCTAAAATAAACAGAGGACAGTGGAATACATTTAATAGTTTAACTATAAATATAATCCACTCTCTTCTGTTTATTCCCCTTCTGATCTCCTGATTAAATTTCCAATTTCAGGCTTTTCATATTAATCAAGTAACATATTTTTAATCCAAAACAAACAAAATGAAGAATTCTCAGTGAAGACCCCCCCAAAGAAAAAGCATAAACCTTTAGTCCCACCTAAAAAGACAATGATTGGCTCAAATGAATGCTGGGAATTAGGAAAACAATTAGACAATTTCTTGCTCAACTTCCATTAACTTTAATAGAGGAGTTCATTATTGGTTGTTTAAAAAAAAACAAAAAACAAAAAACAGAAGCATGATACCTGGCTTTTCTGTCTATGTGGGAACCGTACTTGTTGGAGTTAACAAATAATTATTGTTTTATCTTAAATTATGAGGTTTTCAATTTTATATAGCTTAGGCTAGTTTCTCATAATTGGTATTTGTGCCGTGGAGAATGATTTGTGTGTCGCTCACCTTGCCGCCTACACTGCTGATACCCTGCACCATTGTCAGCCCAACAGAACAGAGTGTTGAATTTGGTGTCCTTTTTCCTTCACAAAATAAATTGTAAAGGCTATGCATGCAGGAATTTGTGCTTGNGAATTTGGTGTCCTTTTTCCTTCACAAAATAAATTGTAAAGGCTATGCATGCAGGAATTTGTGCTTGGAGTATTCAACACGTCAGCAAAGAAAATTCTTCCTTGTTAAGACAATTCAATTAAGATGTAAATACAAAACCAGTGATTTTTATCAAGATAAATGAGCTCATGCTGCCTTCAACTTAAACTTCAAATTCTGAATTTCTGACCTCCAACTGGGAAACATCAAAGAAAATGCCCCCTCAACTCGATATTCCTACTCAGAAAGTTGGGCAAGGTTGCTCAACCCTCAGCATTCATGTCATTTCAATATGTCCGCTCACTCTATAAACAGTAATTTCTCTATTTATAAATGAACATTTAGAAGATTTCACTTTAAATCAATCACCGTAAAGACATGGTAGCAGGTTAAATATGTAACACTGGTGATGCAATAGCTGTTTTGAAAAGGTAAGAGCTCATAAATGTTAAAAAGTAGTTGGGTTTTTTTTCAGTCTGACAGAGCAAAGAAAAGTTTTCATGGTGCCCATGTAGTTTCCCACATTTACATTTAGCCCGATCGCAGCGATCGTAAATGATGTAAATCCAAGTTACAGCTTCTCAGTTCTGAGATACAAACAACGCAGCACTAGTCCTACCAGAAACAACTGGCTGGTCTAATGTCAGCTGTCTTTGTCTTTGTCTTTGTATGTCATTGTACTATTACACAGACATGAAACATATGAAGCAAACAAGATAAAAGGGATTAATTTTCTGTTTTGAAGAAGACAGAATGAAAGATATCAAAGAGCACATCAGTATGAACAATAACACCCCCGGCCTCATTTCCTAATCATTGCTCTAATGAAGATGAATGTGTAGCCTGTGCGTGTGCGTGTGTGCGTGCAGAAACACACTGTATGCAAGTCAGTGTCTTCACATTACAAATGATTAATTATAAACATCACAGAAAAACATATGATTGTGTTTATACTGTATTTCCTCTGTCTTTGCACGTTAGAATTACTTCATTGTGAACTTCAGGCTTCTTACGCACCGGCTCAACAATATTCCTGAGGGAGAAATATGAAAGCAACATTTTGGTAAGGTATCGAGTGATTTGTCAACACAAACAGCCAAATGTTAGCTCTTCTCCAGTGCCCAGGCTCATTAGTTTATTTCTGACATATAAAACTTTTCTCAATATCACAACTACCAGTGTGTACATGGGGATCAATGTGCTTAAGTCACAGAATACAAAAGCAAACTACTTTATGCTTTTTCAACTGCAGAATATCTCATAAATCCTCCCAGGACTTCTCTCTCTTTCTCCATCTCTCTCACTTCTGCCTTCTAGCATTATCTCACTAAATCCCTTCTCTTTCTTTCAGTCTATTCGTGTTTACATGTTCTGCAGACATATTGGTGTTGGATATGTGACAATCTAGCAAGTGACAGATGGACACATTAAACTGTTAAAAACAGAGGGAAAGCAAGAGAGAAGGGATGCATGCACAGAGAACAACATCTTCTGACTATAGCACGTCAAAACTACAGGTATAGTCAAGTGCAATGCAAAGAATCTATGGCTACAAACACATAAACGTGTCCTGCACACATACTTTACATGTTTACAGGATGTACAGTAGATGCAGGTAGATACAGATCAGTTCACATGGTACAAAAAAGGATGAGAGAGAGGACGAGGAGACAAGTGGTCCAACAAACACACTAAAGACTACAACTTGCTAGATGTGAGAAATTGCTCTTGATTACAGAATTTCTAATATCCAATACTGAATCCTTCTAGCAGACATGTATGGTGTAGTATACTACTGTATATGCTACAGCTGGCTAGTCATGAATAAATAAATGAATAATGTGAAAACTGCCTGCCCCGTGTGACAGAGTAATTGGGTTTGTGACCTCATCATTCACTTTGCAGGAAAATGTAGGGAAAGCAGCCAAATGTCAGGAGAAATAACCAGGACTGGGCATTAAAAAAGTACAGTTAAAAACTTAAATATAGATTATCGAAAAGGCAAACAGCATTTGCATGCATAAACACACACACACACACACACACACACACGCGCGCGCAACTGNGGCAAACAGCATTTGCATGCATAAACACACACACACACACACACACACACACGCGCGCGCAACTGTAGTAATAATTTTCAAGTCCTCATAAACCCCCTGGAGAGATATATAACAGTTAATTAACCAGCTATCAGGCCCTATAAAGACACAGGTAATTTATGTCAACCATTATCATCATCACACAGCCAATACACACACTTTTTAACAGAGCAAACGATGAAGACTCTACATGAATGTCAGATCGGTTTGAGAGTACAGTGCAAGTAAACTTTTCATATTTGGCTTTAATTAGAAGATCTGCATGATCACATGGGGATTAAAGCACACGACTTCTTCAAGATTTATTTGGACAATTTGGCCAATTTAAGCTAGGTAAACCTTATTTTATTCTGCAGCTTAAAAGGATCATACCAGTGATTTTGCATGTTTGAGCCCAATAAATTCTATCACTATGCTATAAAAATCAACTTTAGAGACTTGAAACATGCTTGAGATAGATAATCCATCACAGTGAACAACATGCTGTTATTGTTTTTTGTGGAAGTTTTCTACATTTGGGCGTGCGTGTTAGTAGGTGAAACATTGAATTTTAAGGTGGATGTATCATTTGAACATTTGATTTTTGAAAGATTAGGGGATTTGGCAAAATAACACTAAAACTAAAATATTGTTTTACGCTTTGGAAAATGGTAGGCAGTAACATAACATATTTATTGGGCTCGAACACAAAATACCACTGGTATGGTCCTTTAAGCAATTTTTGGCCAGTTGGTGTCAGAAACAAACTGAGTGACACATACTCCTGACATATTATCAGGTTATGTGGCCAACATATGAGCAAATAATACACATTCAGCTGAATCTCATCTCAATTGGCTGAACCTGCTGGTGATGATGATGACGATGCACAACGACATTAATGACTTTACAGAAGAAAGATGTGCGTAGGTGAAGATTTAATTTCTTAATTCTCTGAATGTATTTACACCCTGTGGAGCCATAATCATAAAGTTTTAGCCAAATGTCAGTTTTGGGGGGATTTTCATTGTACCATCATTGTAAAGACGTGAGGGGAGTAATATAACAAACGCACACCCACATCCACAATGCATACACCCCACTCAGAAACTGTTGAATTATGACCCATGCATGGTTTTGTGAGGTGGGTGTTGTCTTTGCTGGATTGATGAGACCTACCTAGTCACAATCCTCCCACTCTTTTAACAACCTGACAGCTAGGAAATTAACATACTTCTCTGTTGTGGCTTAGGATTGACATGAATTTCACATCAGCAGGAATAAAAATTATTCAAGGCACACACTATATATACATACACTCACATTTAATACACAACTTTTATACACAATTCCAATTTGATTTGGCATCTGGCATTTAGTTTCATTATTGTTTCACTCTATCATTCTTTCACATTGGAAATTCAATTTGCATCAGCAACAGGGACGTCATGTCCCCCCATTCTCAGTCACACACAAACACATGCAAAGAGAATTTTGAGCATCAGCAATTTCTCTCCAGTGCTTTAGAACTATTGCAAACTCATGTGTTGCTTCTGCTGTTACATTTCCATGATAATGGAAAATAAAGAATAATCTCTGCTGGACTGACACAGATGCAATTCAGCTTAAAAACAACACAATGCCCAGATCTGCACTGTATTCCCAAAGCTAATTCAAAGCTATTTTTACAACAATGGCTATTTAATATAGTGTAACAAAAAAAATCTTGACAAAGCACTATATGAAGCTTATCAATTACCTCCATTCCCAGCTTTGAAATAAGCTTTGATAGAGTGTAATTATGAGACAGGAAAAAAAAAAAAAAAAAAAAAACCTGAGAGTTTTGCAAATATTTGCAGTATTTCACCAGTATATCCTCTACATAAAAATGTATGTTATTGGAAATGACTGTTTGCATCAATAAATGCAACCTTTGAGACAAAGGAGCATGCATGAAAGAGGATAAAGGGTGATTATATGGTGACAAGACTTCTAAAGCTTTTCTATTCAGAAGGAGTAAGCACTAATCATCATTCGGTTTATTCTTTCCTTTTATCTCCATACTTGGCTTAATGTTGGCACCCAGCTGAGACAAACTGAGAATGAATAACACCCATCATTTGTTTTACATGACGACTCATTTACTGTAATGTCTTCCACTAGCAGCACTTAATACCTGATTCATGACTTTTCCAGTCAAATTTTATCTACTATATCTTGCTCTCATATTTCCCTTTTCTGCATATCCACTCATTTAGCTCTCTCCCTGCTTCTCATGCAGTTTCCTATTAATACTGTTCCACTGGGTGTAGATAAGTGTGGCTTTCATGATAAAGAGCTGGGAAAGGAAACAGTGCAATCTGTCTCCATCTCCTCCCACTGTCACAGCAGCTCCGATTCACCAGTGGATATGAACATGAGCTCTACTGATGTGCCGTGAGGCCTGGCTGGTATCTGGGATATCTGGGATCTTTGGAGGATTCAGCTTCTCGTGTAGACACTGATTTTATTTCATCACTAATCCAGATCTCTTTCATGATGAAAAATGAAAGGATTCATGATTGTGCTCAATTGACCTCTTTGTGACATAAAATGTTTCTGGTTTAGAGTGGTGAGGCTGGTAAGTTTTGTTCACGTTTTTATGGAACTGAATGACATTTTGGGTCCTCAGGGTGAAAGAAACTTCAAAATCCATTTTAGATTTTAAGTAACACTTATTTTTTTTACTTCCTCTTTGTTCCCATATTCATCTTGAAGATATACTGTTGCCAGTGATATGCACTATTTCCAGCCTAAATAGTTATTGATGCTATTATGCTGATATAGTCCACCACTTCTCTGGTATTGACTGCTCCTGTTTGCCTCAAATGAACTCACTGTTTTGCATGAAACTGCCTGCATGCAAGATAACTAAAGCAAAATATTCAAAGAAAGAGGTGCTGTTAATATTTCTATCAGTCAAGCCAACAGTGACTCAACAGAACTAATATACTGTACACTGTAGTCTTGACCTGATGAAGAGTTCTTCATAAAAAGCATAAGCTCCACACTGAATGTTCAATAAGATAATGGCATCAATGTCACAGTCACATCTTTCAGAGGCTGCATTTTGTTATGAAAAGGAAATTCAATCATATTCAGACACAATTCAACCAGAAGAAAAATGACCGTAAGCATTAACCCTTCAACCCAAGCAGTTCCGATACTGGGATTCTGATGCAGGCCCAAAATTTGAACATTTGTCACACCAACATAATTGAACTACCATTACTATATGTATGTAAAAGCCTCAGTCCCATTCTGAGTCATTTGTAGTTTAATCCAACAACCAAAGTATGGTATTATAGCCTTGGGAAAGGCTATAGTACCATATTCCCTCCAGGAGAGTGGGCTAACATGCTTCAGATTACCTGGAAGAAAACTGTGACAAACGGATGTAATTGGTTAGCAGAATCAGCTAGTTGAACCCCTTAGCGCTTTCCATACATTGCAAATTTGTCTCTGTAGACCAAGAACAAACATGACAGTGCCCATTTTTAGTAAGTCCTAAATTTTGCTGAGCTTTTTAGGGACACTTTGACTTACAAAGCCAGAGAAGCACTCGTCACACAGACATAACGTCTGGCTGTTGTTGCCGTGGATGTCAGACAGCGAGCCATCGTACAGAGCATCGCTGTGATGCTGCACTCTGACTGCTGATTTTCACAACTCCTACGTTTAGCTTTGTTCACTCATCAGTAGAGTTAGCATTAGCATTAAAAACTGTGGGACAGTACATGGGACTTCAGTATTTACATTTGGGTGGTCAAAATCTTCCGACATAAATGTTTTGGGAGTTAGATCTTGAAATAAACATACTACATATATGTGTATACACACACACACACACACACATATATATTCTGTTTTTGCTTCTTTTTGGGGCTGGCATGTCTAAACCTCATTTTTCAGGATACTGTTGCAGACTTTTTGAAGGCGATGGTGTGAACTAAAAATACAACAGCTATCAGTATACAGCGATGTTTCCAATATAATAAGGAGAAATCCAATCATAGGAGAGATTTCTTGTTTTCCCTCAGAGCTCCTTCAAGCTTGAGTTAATTAAGTTCATTCTCAGTCTTTTAAGAAATTGTGTCTTTGCTCTTCAAACTTGAGCAGATTTATCAAAATACTTCAAAGGAACAATTTTCTTTCATCTATTCCAAGGCTTCATCGTTCTTTACCATAAGCTTTTCTGTCTTTCATTCCATTTCGACTGCAGGCTAAAAAGCTTTCTGGGCTGTCTACCACCTGCTCTCATTGCTTCTGTCACTGGCCTTAGTCATTTATTGGTGGCAGTGGTATTATTTTATTTATTGGGGCCTGAAATTGAAATGCATTGCCAGATCAGAGATTTGATCTGCTGTTCCTGACATGGGCTGTCAGGAGCTGGTAAATTTTGTCATCGATCTGATGACACCTGCTCCAAGGATAATTGCTTTCCAAGAGGATGTTGTTGTGCTTCACTTTTCCTCTTATTACACACATTTTTTCTCTCTTCTTAAAAGAGAGCAGAGCCTCAACCTGCAGCCTGCACACCTTTCAGTTTGTCTCCCCAGCTTAGTAACAGTAATATTATGCAGATGGTTTATACAAATACTGATTTCTTGTGTTTTAATGGTTGCACTGACCTGATAAGGTTTTGCTAAAGACCTTTTCTTTCTCCTTCCCTTCATCCCTTCATATGCCAGAATTTTAGAAAAGAATTTGCTGCAGCCTTATTTAGGAAGTCAGTGTAGAAGCTCCACCTGAAAAGATAAGTTTACCACAAAAAGAAACTTCTGTCATTATCTACTTCACCCTGTGACAGCCAAACCTCCAAGCTCCCCACATTCGTGCTTCCAATCTCCAATGTCCCCCATCATCTGACAGTCGAAAACACAATCTACCCTTTTCTGTTTGGGCCATCACGGTACACAAAATGCCAAAAATGCTGTTTTGTCTGACAATACTGCTGCAGTCCAATCATTTGGCTACAAAACACTCGGATAAGCCACAGGAGTTGGGCAGCCAGGCCTAATTCACTGCAGTAGTTTGGGAGAAGAATGAAACTGAACTCCGGAGGTTAACATATTGTGGATTTGTTGGTTGAACACTATAAAGGACTTGAATGGGGATGAGCATATTCTGATTTCTCATAATGAGAATATTCTGATTTTGGGGTGAATGATTCCTGTTGTTAGTTGCATTTCTCTCCCTTTCCTTCTTTCATAACTGCCCCCATGTCTGATAATACCACCAGTACTCAAACACTCTGCAGCAGTGCCATGTGCCTGGCGTAAGAATTAAATGATGAAGTCTCTGAGGAAGTTCCTTGCTGAGCTCAACATAAGCCAGCCTTGTTGAGGTTATATGTTTTTAAGGTCTCCCTGGGTGTTCTTTTCGTTCCTTTAACTCCTGCATTGTACCAATCATCTGTTTGGTCTTAAGACACTACTGTATAAAGCAGGGCGATATCTCTGTCTGAACAAACTGCATTTGTTGGCAGTTTGAGATTTGTCCTCAGATTTGCTCATTTGAAAGTGTGATCAGGATACTTATTTGATTTTTTAAAGTCACAGCTGATAAGGGAGTTGCATTCTTTCCTAACTTTCATATAATTTCTTCCAACAAATATCTCTATGTGACTACATTCTCAAAGTGCTGACTGTGAGTCAGAGATAAAATACTTTCACTTAGAGGACAAAACAAAGACAGCTTCATATATCAAGATGTGATATGTCATTTGTCAAGATGTGTTTCCACTTGATGTGGTGTGTTGACTAATCTACCAAGCCCTTCTTTCTCTTTTGCATTGTATAAAACCCTTAATCAATATTTTGAACTCACACTGGTGAATAAAATATTGTCTTTTTGTGCTGTCTTTGTTCTTTTTTTTTTTTTTTTTTTTTTTTTGGCCTTCCTTCCTGTTCCTCTCATCGCTCTGTAATTGTTTGGTTGTCAGAAGTCGGGTGATTAGGGATGGTTGTGCTCTTGTGTTTTGCTCTAAGAGAACAGGGGATGCTGACTGCTCCTCGCATACATGTGTGCATGCACACACTCACTCACTCACTCACACACACACACACACACTCATATTTTGGGAAAAATGCGAGAGAACCTCTTGAGGACAGACTACAACACTTACAACAGATGATCTGTAGCATTTCATTAGTAGCAATACAAACACGCTGTCAGTACCACTGTTTCTAATTCTTTGTACTTGTGCTTTTGTCCATTGGATGACATTGAGACAGAGCATGCTGATCTGTATACTCTGGAGTAATTAACAAGCTCACTGTGCATCACAGGGATGTTAGAGAGAGGAAGGAGACAGAGGGACGAGGAGGAGGAGGGGCACCAGTGAGAAAGCTGTATTTAATTAGACTCATACAGAGGAGTGGCCGTCCTGCTGGACCTGCCGGTCCTTCATAAACTTCTACATCAATTACCCCTCTGCTGAGAGAGGAACATGCAGATGGAGAGCGAAGACAAGAGAGCAATAAAGGATGGTGAAAAACAAAGGGACTGGAGGGCATGAGGTGTCCTGGCACATACGATGCATTCACAGTAACCCAGATTAAAAACAGCATTTCCTGTTTGCTTTGCTCATCATATTGGCACTTTTTTTTTTACCATGTGACTTTAGCTTCCACTCCTTCTCTGGTCCTCTCTAATACTGATGGATTATTATTTTGCTAACAAAAACACCAAGAATAATGGAAGAAAAAATAGGAGGTCAGCTAGGAGAAATACATTCTCACCGCTGACAGCTCCAGGTGGTTAGCTGTGAATCAAGGTCTGTATTGCTCGGATATGGGCTGGGCAGAGCTCAGCATCCATCTGGCAGCCAAGCACACACACAGATGGGAGGGGGGTGTCTGCTAGGGTCCTGGACCATCACTCCTGTTTCTGGATCTCATGGTGCCATTATGAAAAGGTGTGACCCTGAACCCAAACTGTGACACAGACTGAGAACAGGAGAGCAGGAGTGTAGGGACAGTACGCTGTTTCTCTTTTTCTATTCTTTCTATCCAGGCTACAATCATTTTCAGCAATGCCAGTCAGAAGCGCTCACTCTCTCTCACTCTCTCTCTCTCTCTCTCTCTCTCTCTCTCTCTCTCTCTCTCTCTCTCTCTCTCTCTCACATGCACACAAAAGTATGTCTCTCTCTAAGTAACACTTTGTCTGTCTGTCCACAGATCTCTTTCTCTGGTAGTTTATCCGCGAATTACAGTTGCTATCTGCAGAACTCTGGGATACTATCCTTAAAGGCAAAGTTTCAAAGAAAAAACCATATCTGAAACTGGCAAATAAGAAGAAAATGCATCCACCCTCCACTGTCTGTGCTCTTTTGCTAATTTTAAACTTTTTGTTTGCCAGTTTTAAATAGCCAGCATTGGCCAGCATCCTGGAGTAACCTTTTCACTGTTGCAGATGACACTGTTGCAGATGACAGATGGCATTTGGTGTGTACTATTTAAGAAAGCATCCAACTGAGGACCTTTAAGTTTCTCAAATAACAGACCCTATTTGAGCAGTTCTGCATCTTCTGCTTCTTTTCTTGTCTGGGCTACAATAGATCCAGTTTTCCCTTTTTTTTCAAGACAGTGGTGGACACCTTTGACTGAAATCTTCAGTTTCTTAGCAATCTGAGGCACGGAATAACCTTAATTTCATAAAACAACAATAGACCGACATGTTTCTTGAGAAAGCTGTTTTGTTTTGGCCATTTCTGAACTCAGAATTAACCTGTAGGAATGTCAGCACCTTGCAACCGAAGTAAAAACAATTTACCTGCTTACAAATAATGGGTTTCAGGTGAGCTAAAGGTGTCTCTAATAACAGTTAGTATTTAAACTCAGCTCATTTAAGAATGAGCTAAAAGAGTTTATCATTCAGTCATCAGTCATTTCCAGCTCTAACAGCTATTTGCAACATTATTCACATCTTGGCTATATATCATCAATTTAATGCCACCTAAGTGAATAAAAGTGCATCTAAAATATGAACATTTCTGGGTGATTACAAACTTCAATTTGCTACTGTTTATTATTATTATTATTACACACATGCAAGCACACCCACACCCCTTGTTTCTTCTTTAATTGTGGATTCAATTCCTGCCACAGTCTCTCTCTCTCTCTCTCTCTCTCTCTCTCTCTCTCTCTCACCATTGTGACATCACAATCCATCAGCACGGGAGACAGTGACCACCCTTCATGACTGATAAACAACACACATGGAAGGAAACAGGCAAAAAAAAAAAAAAAAAAANAAAAAAAAAAAAAAAAAAAAGTCACACATACCTGTAGACAGTCAAATACGTGCACATACACAGATGCATGCACATCAACTCTGAAAGCAATTGTCCTTTCAAAAGAAAAAGAGAAGGAGTGTGGAGGAGAGTGCAACAGACAGTGGAGAGCAGCAGGAAGCAAATGAGAATGTGAGGTGAGACAGGGTGGTTACCTTGGCAACCAGCCCTCTGGTGACAACTACCTAATCAGTGGGCAGACAGTTAGATGTTCAGGGTGATTCCCCAGAGACGCTTGCTCATTTCCCCAGTGGTTGACTGGAACTATTTCACATTAATGACAAAAATGTGACTTTTCACACAATCCATCTGAGACAAAGACATCAAAGGCACCAAATAAATCGCTAGTTGTCTGTTTATATGACTGATGTAACTTGAACTTAGTGTCAGATTCCTCAGAGCAGTCTTGAAGTTAGGGTTGAGCTATTAAAGTGAATGATTTTCACATTTTCTACAGCTCTGCAGAGTAAAATATGAGAAGATTCCAAAGAGCTTACCATGCAGATGCAGGAAGAGAAGCATTAAATGGTACTAAAGGTGAGGAATGCCGAAACTAATCAAAGTAGGTTTCCATTAGTTGGGAGACATTCAAACTCTCCTGTCAGGAATTCCACTGGCCTGCCCCCTAAGGTCATCAACTTTGGCCCTTTCAAAGATTCTCATTCATAAATGAAGGTGCTGATCAAAGTTCATCAGTCGGTTTGAAGGACACATGGTGGCCCTGATGAAGGATGAGTCAGCAGTCACAGCCCTGAGCGACAGGCAATTTGCCAAATGAGCATCATTCAAGTGAGGTCAATGTGACAGGGTCAGTACTGCACCAGGCAAATTCCATCATCTGTGTGTATGTGTATTAGCATGTACATGCGGGAGAACAAATGCAATTTAAAATATTAGGAAGAAAATGTGTTTGAGTGCAGTATGTGAAAAGAAGGAATTTGTGAAACAGAGAAAATATTCAAGGTTTTGATTCAACCAACTCGGTATTCCGACTCAAGTAAGACAGAAAATAAATTTACTTTCTCTGCATTTATTTTCTTTGTTTTTCTCACTCCAACAATTCAACACAAAGCCTTCCCACTGGCTATTTCTTTTCTTTTCTTCCATCAGCAGATAATATCGTCTGCTTTCAGCTGTCTCCTTCCATCTCTTCCTCTCCATTTCCTCTTTTCTGCAGCCATTGTATCTTTGGCACAAAGACATACTGTCGTTAAACCAAGGGGATATCTGATGGAAAACTCTGTGCAACAGAGTGTATGCACACACTCACACACACCCGTTAGGTGGCACAACTTCTTGCATCAGCTAAGCTTACGTCTGTCACTGATTAGGCAGCTTATTTAAGGTGTCAAACCCACTCATCATCCTCAACTGGTGCCGCCTCCACATGTCATGTTTATGAGCTCTGTCTTTACGTAGGCTATCACACAGTGACATGGATTCTCCTTCATTAACTCTAAATCCAGCCAGTGGTGATCCATGGGATCAAACTCAGGTGGAGTCAGTTCCTTGTGCTGCTTTTACAGCAGCACAGCTACTTTTACAGCTACTGTCTGCTACAAAATTGATATCTACCATATATACTTGAGTATAAGCCATGTTTTTATTATCACAACGCAATTTCACAATGCAAATAGGGGGTTGGCTTATATATGAGAAATTGAAATATGATATCAGAGAAGGAAATTTCCAGGGATGAAAATACTACCCATTACCACTACTTACTAATCACTAATTACTTGGTATCATACTTAGAATGAGATATTTCCTGACAAAATATCTTATCCAGTACATTTTGCAGCAGCCATTTGCAGTGCCCAGTAAGCGCTGTTGTGACTGGTCAAAGACAAAAGAATGGATAATCCAGAGTCGCCGATTATGAAAGTCTTGTTTCATATACTGGTTCCGTTGTTTGGTAGTTTCATTCAATATCATGTTTTGTGCTTTATTAGCAAGAAGCTTGAGATAAGATATGTAACAATACTGAAAAATAACTGTGATTCTAACTTCTGGCTGAACCACGGCTCAGGATTCCTGACTCCATGGAATTAACATCAAATAACAGCATTCACTCCTTTTACAATACCTTGACTATTCACAGAGTAACCTCAAGTGGTCTCACGCTGTGAGCTCCGTCACTCCCTTCCTGAAACCCCCGCAAGGTAACACTGAACAGGACTAGACCTCCTTTGATTCCTTTCTAGGTGCAGCAAACACTAGATTTACAATCCCAAGAAAGGAGACTCAGTGACATTTCTATAAACCACAGATGGCTCATTCCACATCCTCATCTGGGGGATCAATCAACGTCTACAGTTATTCCTGCATCTCATACATCTAATGTGATAGAGGCTTACAAGAAAGACTCCCCCCCTCACCCCTCTCTCTCTCTCTCTCTCTCTCTCTCTCTCTCTCTCAAATTCCTTCATTCCCACATTAAAGTGTAATCTGTGAAATGTATTGTAGTTACTGCATGTATGTAGCTGTTAGATTGTGTGTTTAGTTACTAGTGTTATACTTAATTAATGGTTTTTAAGAAAAGATTTATAACATTGAGTTAAGTTCTATATGAATGTCTCATTCATTATTCAACTATAGGTTCAAAGTGTCATCACGCCATCTATTATCTGTTTGGAGTAAAGTCATTTTCAGGATGTGAGTTCGTTTACCAATTATACAGCCTTAAACTGAAATCTGCCCACTTCTCATAATCTTTATGATCATGCTGTTTTTGTAATCAATGCTAAAGATGTCATACAATCAATACAATTAATTAACACTAGGATAATGTGGTATTACAGTAGATAGTTTTGAATGTTTAGAATTTGTAGGAAATATTGTGTTACCAGGCATCATATAATCATTTTATGTTGTCTTTAAAATGTAATATTTATTGTGCCTTGCCAAAGATTGAGCAACGACAGACGGGTGGATGATTAATGTAACATTGTTTTTGTAATCTCACAAGGAAACATAGGAGTATGTTTGCGTGATCGCTGACCAGCTCCTTTTTCATCCAATCAGCAACTTCAAGCCCCCCAGAACAAAGAGATCTGGGTGTGTTCTCCCCAACGTGCGAAAGGCTCTCTGTTTAAAAGACCACTGAAGCCATTGTTCGCTCTCTTATTTTTCTCTTATTTCGCCTCTTTTGCTGCTCACTTGCCTATTCTATTTTTGCATTTTTGTCTGCTGTTTGCCCACGTCTTTTTTCTATTTTACGTTCTTCCATGTTTCGAGTCTGCTCGCTGTTAGTCCATACGTCGGACTCCTGATTTTTGATTGATCCAAGTTTGCCAGATTACATTGGCTCGACCTTTTATTTTCAATATTTTTGGTTAAAATATTCCAAATTTTGATTTTTGTGTTTTTCACCTGCCAGCCCTGTTTAACTTTACTCAGAATAGACTCTGAATTTTACGCAAAGGCCATGCGTCTAATTCAGATTTTATTCCGTCTTGTTATAATTCGGTGCAACATTTGCATCACAAAATCTTTTGGCCTAAAGACTCTCAACACTTCTTACATCACCTGCTTGTGGTGTAACTCCAAGAAGCAAATTCCGGCCTGCTGCTCCAACGGCCCAGTTTGAAGGAACATCGTGGTTCGATCCTTGGCAAAGCCTTGAGTTGGATCTTGTCATTCTCCACACCAACCGGATCAGCCGTGCCTGCTGAAACCAGCCAAGAGGGACCGATGCTCTCCGAAGCTGCGACACTGCTTGAGAGACCCATCCACCTCTTAGAGTAAGACATGCTTGTCTAGCCAAAGTGAAGTGATGCAAACTAATCATTTCTCCTCTTAATAAAAATTTCCGTTCTAAAACACTCTATCTCAAGTAAAGTTAGCTTCCGTCCCGTTAGTGTAGCTTTGTGTTTTATTTTGAAATCCACCGATCTTCTGTTGCTCAACTGTTCAATATTGCATGCATTATTTCAGTTAAGTTTACCTCATTTATTATATTCCCTATTTTACTTTATGTGTGAATAAATGCTAAACTGTGGAATATCGCCTTGTCTGCCTTTTTAAGTTTGATACCTGATGGTAAACGATCTCATTCTTCAAATTATCTGAGACTGATTACATTAACCTCTTCTTCTTCTTTTCCTTTCGGCTTTCCCTTCAGGGGTCACCACAGCGAATCATCTGCCTCC
>VXCM01006742.1:21340-35110 GCA_014773175.1 Lucifuga dentata | reverse complement strand
CGCACACACATCTGCTCTGCTCTGGGGGATGGGCACGTGTGTGTGCATTTTCAGATTGAGCTGCAATATTGTCCTTAAAGCCGAAGGACACCACAGTCAGTAATTTTGCTGGTAATACGCCAGACACACATTCATCTGACAGAGCGCTGACAGAATTACTGTCCCTCTGAATCAAACTATATATCTGTCCAAGACCAGACGTCCAATCTTGTCGGCCGCACACTCATCTGGATTCAGCTAGTAATGGGGATCAGAGCGTCCACTGATAAAGGAAGGGGTTTAGGAAGTGAGAGGTCTCGGCGACCTGCTATGCTTCCTCTCCAAAAGGAATCAGACACTCACTGCAGCCAAAAAAAAAAAAAAAAAAANAAAAAAAAAAAAAAAAAAAATCCCTCAGAAAGACAAGTTAAATGTGCCAAACATGAGTGAAAATAAATTAGGTCCTTTGTATTTGTCTCTGCATAGACCTAAAATAAGAAGTTGCATTAATTTTCCCAGTAACACACTACTGTTTAATATTTAGTTCAGCTACTACAGTTAGCGCGCTGGAAAAAGCCATAATTTCTCTGTTAGGGCTGTATTATGTCATATTATTCATGTTAGGGCTGTACCATCATACCACCCATTTTACATGTTTGAGCCTAATGTATTCAATTTTCATACAGGTATCGTTACTGACAATCATTTCCCAAAGCATACTACTGGAACGGTGAATTAAAAATGTTTTTCCTACCTTCCAGACCTCCATTGGTTTCAGTTCATTCTGCTATTAAAATCAACTTGTTGATACTGTAAACGTTCTTGGGATAGGTAATCCATCATCACCAACAAGACGTGTATTCAGGTTTTTTTAGAAGTTATGTAATTTTAGTGTTTAAGCTCAATAAAAAGCGTGGAGTGAATGTATGCCTCCACCGGGGAATATAGTCCCAAAAGAAGACCTGTGTTTATGGAAAAATTTAAAGGACCGTGACTTCATAAGGCTGTGTAACTATTAGCAGGAGAAACATGGATTTTTAAGGTGGGTGTATCACTTGAATATTTGATTTTGAAAGATTAAGAGATTTTGCAAAATATCAGGAAAGCTGAAATACAGTTTTATCCTTTGAGAAATGATTGTCAGTAACGTAACATTTATGAAAACCGAATATATTAGGCTGAATATATTAGGCTAATGCTAATCCCTGTCTCCTGATGGCCAATCTGACCCTGAGTCAAGCTAACTGCTGACAAAACTAGCTGTGCTGTCATCTCTCAATGACCCAATGCTGTGTCAGCCCATCGTCATGGAGATGACAGGATGCTGAATGTGATTGGACCAAACCAAAGCAGAGTAGACATTCTCACACAGACAGTGGAACAATCGGACATTCATTTTCGCTTTCCCTGCTGTGGAGAAAGCGGAGAATTTTGATTTGTTGCATCACAGCGATGTCTCACAGATAATACAAATAATACATGAGAAAAGCAGAATTTGCTCAGAGTCTGGAGACAGATGTGGTTCGGTCTGGATCTGGATCCGGAGTCCGGACTTTGAGGATGACTGGAGTAGAAGTTAGATGTTAGAGCAGAATGTAACGGCGTGTTGCATTTAAACACGCACACGCATTACAGACAAACAGCATCTGTCAGCAGCCATAAAGCTCAGCCATGGATCTGTAACACGCTTCAGGGTCAGATGATGTGCTGTTTCTCTGCACCAAGAAAATTATGAAAGAAAAAAATTATGTTTGCTTAGTTTAAGCTAATTTTAATTCTTATCACTGCCAGCCCACCAATAGCTGCAGCCCACTGGGAAAAGTCCCGCCTCTCCTGATGGCCAATCCAACCCTGCTTCACCCTCAGCCTGCATCTCCAGCTCATCTCCCTCAGCACCACCTTACAGCTACACCTGGACTAAAGAAATGTAGGAAATCCATCCATCTAATTTGAACACTAACCCCTAACCCTAAACCCTAACACTATGTATCCATCCATCCATCCATCCATCCATCCATCCATCCATCCATCCATCCACCCATCCATCCATCCATCNATCCATCCATCCATCCATCCATCCATCCATCCATCCATCCATCCATCCACCCATCCATCCATCCATCCATCCACTTCTATACTCACGTATTCTGTTACAGGGGCTGGAACTTATCTCAGTGTTCATTGAGGAAGTGATTGTTTATCAGAGGAAAAAAAAAAAGTTTATATTTAAACATGTCTTACAAAGAAAGTAATGTTGTGATGACCTGTGACCTTTTGTAACTTTTACCTTCTGTACATCTGCTGTAATTCTGTCAATCAATTTCAATCAATTTGTACCATTAGTTATGTCTAATGTCAAATATTTTTTGGCTCTTAGCTGATAATAATCATGCTGTTTTTGTCAGAATATAATCTCTTTAGAGCATCACCTCCAGTAGCTGAATATTTATGTCGCTCTTTGTGTGTTCTTCCTCAGCAATACTTTTCACATTCAACAGGTGAGTGGAAGGTCAAACGCAAGACATGACAAAAGCCTCTGGAGATCTGCAGCAATCAATAGCATCCATTCTGCTCTCAACTTAATAACAATGTAGACAAGCAGAATGCCAAGCTGCAGCAGAGAGCTGACATTCCCTCCTTATCATCTGCATGGAATGTAATTATCCAGCCAGAGAAACAGCTCTCTCTGCAGCTTTGTTCTCATATTGGCCATGTTGGCAACCTACACAGCAAATGCATCACAACATGCTGCAGCTAGCATGAGGCTCTGAGGAAGGCACCAGAATTCAGGCTGAAATGCAGCAATATAGCTCTGATGATGAGGAAATTCAAAAATAAAGGGAGGATGACATGTTTTCACGGTGTGCATGCTGCTCCTGCATGCACACTTTCCATCAGCACCAACAATTTCTGCAAATTAAAACATCACCTCAGCTTTGAAAAATAAAGACTAATTAAGATGAATACTGCAGTTTTTAGTGGATGGATGGATGGATGGATGGATGGATGGATGGATGGATGGATGGATGGATGGATGGAGTTTTTAATCTCTCTGGAGGAATATAACCTGAAAGAATTAAATCTGTTTGTCATATTCTATAAACACTGTGAAGAAACTGACATTCTGTCCCTGGATTCATTTAAAGGACCATACCACCACTTTGCATGTTTGAGCCTAATATATTCAGTTTTCATACATTTACATTACTGTCAATCATTTCCCAAAGAATAAAACCGTATTTCAGCTTTCCTGATATTTTGCAAAATCTCTTAATCTTTCAAAATCAAATATTCAAGCGATACACCCACCTTAAAAATCCATGTTTCTCCTGCTAATAGTTACACAGCCTTATGAAGTCACGGACCTTTAAATTTTTCTATAAACACAGGTCTTCTTTTGGGACTATATTCCCCGGTGGAGGCATACATTCACTCCACGCTTTTTATTGAGCTTAAACACTAAAATTACATAACTTCTAAAAAAACCTGAATACACGTCTTGTTGGTGATGATGGATTACCTATCCCAAGAACGTTTACAGTATCAACAAGTTGATTTTAATAGCAGAATGAACTGAAACCAATGGAGGTCTGGAAGGTAGGAAAAACATTTTTAATTCACCGTTCCAGTAGTATGCTTTGGGAAATGATTGTCAGTAACGTTACGTGTATGAAAACTGAATATATTAGGCTCAAATATGCAAAATGGATGGTATGGTCCTTTAAATTTTGCTCATATGTACACACAGACAGAACTACATCTTCACAGTGGATATGACAGCAAACAACACACATCTTCATTTTCAGATCGTGAATATTAAAACAAAATCAACAAAATAAAGATGACGTAGTACAGGCTGTGTTTTATGTGTAAATTACTGACTCCAGCTGCCTTTTCATCCAAACTGAGATCAAACTACTATGCTTAAGTAAGCACAGCAGAGGAGCGTTTCAGCCAGAAATGCTGGACACAAAGCAGCATAAAGCCGCCTTGTTGTTAGTTTAAGGGAGTGCCACAAATCTCATCATCACAACCCGCTCATTGTTTCTGAGACAAGGTACAAAAGTAACAAAAAACTGTAATCATTTTTCTGTTCTGAGGAAGCAACAGTTAAATTCACATCTCTAATCCTGATTTTCATTCTTTGGGTTTTTGGGATTTTGGCAGAGAAATCTAATGGATAAAGATGTGAGTCAAAGTCAGCCGGTTATTCATTTCATTAATGTTTGACAGCATTTTTGTCGAATGCAGAGTCAGTATCACAGCGACAGGAAATAAATTATGTTGCTCAAGACACTGAAAGACTAAAATTGCTTAGCCCTTTGGATTTTACTTTTTGTTGAATTTGTGAATTTGGCTTCTAGCTAAAAACAAAACAAAACAAAAAAACTCACTAATTTCCAGAAAAATCTTGACAGAAATCGGTAGCTTATATAAAAATATAGAAATCAAAAAAATGTTAAATTGATTTCAGATTTTTTCTAAGCGATTGTAGAAAATTTTGAAAAATTGTACAAAAAAAAACCCCAAAATCACAGAAAAAGTCTGCAGAATAAAGTTTGAAAAAAACATTCTAGAAAATGTGAAAGAAAAAAAAGGGACTTCCCCAAGGCCAAGACCAACAACATCCCCTATAAAAAAAAAAAAAAAAAAAAAAATCATTTAAAAATGAGCCGCCATGCTAAATTTCATTGAAATGGGCCCATTAGCATTGGTTTTATACTGTTACACTTTCCTGTTTCAGCCTTCACACTGTGGTCAAGAAGCAGAGGAAGCTCTCTTTATTGCTCAAGAAGTTATTACCACCTGTGGGGTTAAAGGACCATACCATCCATTTTTTCATGGGTGCGAAAAAAAAAAAAAGCAGAGTGAATGTATGCCTCCACCAGGGAATATAGTCCCAAAAGAAGACCTGTGTTTATGGAAAAATTTAAAGGACCGTGACTTCATAAGGTTGTGTAGCTNTGACTTCATAAGGCTGTGTAACTATTAGCAGGAGAAACATGGATTTTTAAGGTGGGTGTATCACTTGAATATTTGATTTTGAAAGATTAAGAGATTTTGCAAAATATCAGGAAAACTGAAATACAGTTTTATCCTTTGGGAAATGATTGTCAGTAATGTAACATGTATGAAAATTGAATATATTAGGCTCAAACGTGCAAAATGGGTGGTATGGTCCTTTAGCCTCTAAATGATAGCTGATAGATATTTTATTTATTTGATTTGTTTGTTTTTTTATTTATTTAAAATATAAAATCATTAAATGTCATATCCTCTTTCAAAGATAGGTTAGGTTAATTTTCTTATTATGATCATCTTATACATTTTAGCTCAGGATTACCTCTGATGCTGCTGCAACTGCAGCTCAATCAACTGTTAAAAAGTCCTTTTCCCACTCTTATGAAAAAGACACATGCATCAAACAAGCTGAATCATGCTGCGGCGTATTTCATCTCCAACAACATCCTCCCATTTCTTTTGTAGGAAAAAGTGGATTTCTTCATCTGATGTGAAAAAAAAAAAAAACATTCTGCCACAATACCAAGTTCCAATGAGAAGTCACTTTTCCACAAAGGGAATCCCAGAGATGTAGAAGGAGGAGTTGAGGGTCAGAAGAACTGTGAACCCTACAGAACTCTACACAAGCTTTACTCTTCACTACGTAGCCTCTGATTGGCAGCGGAGACGCTGTTTTTCCCACATGACCACGCAGCAGAGAATATTGAGGAAGTGACTGTAACTATACACCAAGAGTGGAATATAAAGAAAGACAGCATATCAGGAATTCCAGCTGACAATGCTGCAAACATGAAGAAGGTTTGGAGCAGCAGCTGTGGAGTTGTAGCAGGGGATTGAAGCATCTCATGCCTAATGAAAATGATATCATGATGATGTCCTGGATTCAGAGAAACGAGTCTCTCTGTCCTCCATGAAGCCAGTGCTGGAGCACACCAGCAGAGAAGTACCCGGAAGTCAAGAAGGAGAAAACACACTCACCAAGCAGATGGAGGAGAAACTAAAAGAAGGCCTGCTACAGCAGGAAGGTACACACTTGTTTGGTGGATCACCGTTTTAAGGAGAACTTCACTGAGAGTCTTGATGACACCGTGAAGCATGCATGGATGAAGCTGTGGCATCAACAGCCTCCAGCAGGAGCCACAGCAGAGGCAGCAGTGCCGCTCATCAGCAAGAAAAAGGGCAAAAGTCTACCTGCATTGTTGCAGCGGATCACCAGTTCAAGACAAAACCATTGTTACAACAAAGAACAGATTCTAAGGTGAAATTGTACTTGTCTCTGTCAGTAATTGTTGCTGCAGCTGGTGCATCAGCATGGTGCAAGAAGCTCCTTTCCAAAGGCCGCCAGAAAGTTCATGTGCATCCCAGCTACAAGTGAGCTTTCTGACCGGGTGTTCAGTCCTTCATACAGCTCAGCCACCAGCACTCAACATGTGAACATGTGAACAGTTCTTCATATAACCTGGCAGCTCCACAGTTACACAAACACAGGGTGGATCAATTCTTCAATAGTTCAACAATTGTAATGTTGAAAAGGTACGGTGGGCTAAAAAAAATGAGGGGGCATTATTTCAAGTTTTCAAACTCGCAAATTTGCCAGTTTTAAAAGTCTGTATGCTTATGATAATTTGGTGATTTTGCACTAAAATCACAAGTTTTTTTTTTATTGCTAAATCCTATGGAAAGGTATAATTTACTGTACTGCAGGCATAGTCACAACATGAGGCGGTTCGATTCCCATTCTCATCATTTTCCCTTTTTCATTATTAAAAAAAAAATAAAATTATTATTTTATAAAATTTAAAAAATGATTATTCATCACTAAAAATATTTTCATTATTCTTTTTAGTTTTTAAACTCACAAATTGCCAGTTTAAATATTTGCAAATTTGCGAGTTTTTTTCTGAGTACAAATTATACTTTTCCATCAGATTTAGCAATAAATACTTGTGCTTTTATTGCAAAATCATCGAATTATCATAAGCATACAGACTTTTAAAACTGAGTTTGAAAACTCAAAATAATGTGCCCTGTTTTTTTTTCTTTTTTCATCTTATAAGGCCCTTGTAAAAAGGAGATCCTACTACCTACTATATATATGTGTATATATATATATATATATAATGGCCTGTGACTATTTCATTTTTTAAAAAGCCTAATTTTATTTATTTTTTTTTATGGCTTGTGACGATAATATTTTTTTTTTAATTAATTTTATGTTTATTCATTATTATCAAAAGACGAGAACACAGAAAGACAGGACATGTTTATGGTGAATTTTAGACAATACGATTTCTCTCACCATAATTGTAATGTCTAAAATCCAAACTGACATCCCTACTGCTCTTCAGACGTGTCTTTTTAAGTTCCTGTTATTTAGAAATTAATGTGTGTGGGTTCATCTTAGGATTTATTCTTTTATACTGTGACATGTCTGAAATAAATCATTACATCAGATCAAATCACTCCCACTAAAGCTTCATGCCTGACACGTCTGCGAGGCGCACAGCGATGCACACACAAATCACACAGAAATACACCCTGCTGCATGCAGCTTTTAGCCACAATCCCAGATTCTGTAACGATCAGATGATTCAAAAATGGAGGAGCTGCTAGTAGCAGGTAAATACAGGAATAGAATCCCTACATGAAAAATTACTGCCAGATGACATAAAATCTCTCAAAGTCTTGAAGAGACATTGTACCAGAAGGCATGGAAACATTTTAGAGACTGATATGAGAAAGATAAAACAAAGTGAAGCAGCAGCTCCTCTTCATCAAAATAAAATCAGCACTGGTGACGCCATTTGTAGATATGGACTTGTGTGATACTTTGTGCTGTAGGTGGGAGTTTTTGATATACATACTGTCCCCTATAGTTTGGAATAATATAGTTTAGCTGTGAGGAGACAGTAACAGCTCATCACAGTCCATGTCAGCTCGTCTGCACATTCATGCAAAAAAAGTCTCTCAGATATGACAAACTATATGAATAGAGTTTCCTGTGCCATTTATTTCTAATGAGTGGCACAGGAAATAATTTTAAAAAAATACTTTTATTTACTTTATTTTACTTTAATTTTACTTTAATGAAGTATCAGATTTTAGTAAGCCTCATCTGGCCCAAACACCATATTTTCTGAAGAACGTGTAGGAAATGCTGTGATGTCGTTGCTGAGTGCATTTTGTGTGAAAGCTTTCAGAAATGATCCACAGTTCCTGCTGTGTGACACGTGAAGAGTCTGAGAAACGCGACATGTATGTACTAAATGTATGTTTAAAGTAACGTGTTAAAGGTTCTGTTCTCTGCTGCTGAGAAGACGATCTAACAGGAGTAAAATCAGAAAAACCGCGAGGGACCCTGAATGCAGCAGGAGGCGTGTCTGTTCAGAGCGGCTGTCAGCAGCGCCCTCGCAACAACAACAACACAACAACACAACATAACAACAACAACAACAACACATACAACATAACAACAACATAACACAACAACAACAACACATACAACATAACAACAACACAACACAACAACACAACAATACACAATACAATACAATAACAATAACAACACATACAACATAACAACACAACACAACAACACAACACAACAACAAAAAAACAACAACACATACAACACAACAACACATACAAAAACAACACAACAATACATACAACACAGCAACACTTACAACACAACAACTCAACACAACAACACAATAACAACAACAACAACACAATAACACAACAACACAATATTAAAGGACCATGCCACCCATTTTGCATGTTTGAGCCTAATATATTCAATTTTCATACATGTAACGTTACTGACAATCATTTCCCAAAGCATACTACTGGAACGGTGAATTAAAAATGTTTTTCCTACCTTCCAGACCTCCATTGGTTTCAGTTCATTCTGCTATTAAAATCAACTTGTTGATACTGTAAACGTTCTTGGGATAGGTAATCCATCATCACCAACAAGACGTGTATTCAGGTTTTTTTAGAAGTTATGTAATTTTAGTGTTTAAGCTCAATAAAAAGCGTGGAGTGAATGTATGCCTCCACCGGGGAATATAGTCCCAAAAGAAGACCTGCGTTTATGGAAAAATTTAAAGGACCGTGACTTCATAAGGCTGTGTAACTATTAGCAGGAGAAACATGGATTTTTAAGGTGGGTGTATCACTTGAATATTTGATTTTGAAAGATTAAGAGATTTTGCAAAATATCAGGAAAGTAGAAATACGGTTTTATCTTTTGGGAAATGATTGTCAGTAACATAACATGTATGAAAACTGAATATATTAGGCTCAAACATGCAAACTGGGTGGTATGGTCCTTTAAGATCACTTCAGATACTCTCACCTGACGTACTCCTGTTAAGTAGAATGATTTCAAGTAAATTATTTTTATAAAATCGTCAAAACTAAACCAAACAATCGGTTTTGGGGCCTCTGGAGGTGGTGTGGCTCTGAGCACACGCTTACGCTGCCGCTGCTTACAGGCTAATACTGTGCCAGCTTTTTCATTAAAAACTACAACTGCTTTAACATGCAGCAGCAACATATCTCGACAGCAACAGACATGATGTTCACTAACATACAAGTCTCTGCAATTTACATTACTCCTGTCACAGCATGCAGACTAAAAAGCTCAGCAGCTATTTCAAATATACAGTCATGAGCACGAAGCACAAAATTACAAATATAACAGAAAAAAAAATGTTTTGTCATGCGGCAGCAATAAACTAAATTCTACATCCATGCCACATTGAAGAAAAAAGAAAAATAGAATCACGTATTTATAATCATTTATCTATAACTTTTATGAAAAATATATGATGGAATGAGGATATCAGCTGATGCTAATAAGTAGTTACATTGAACACTTGTTCTACAGACATTGATAACTTTGTATAAATGAAAATATTAGAACTAATAAATATGATTCTTATTCAGGGATTAATGTCATGTGTTTATGCAATTTGTGGCACTGAGTGAGAAATATATAAAATATAAGCCAATAAAATATGTATTAAAAAGTCTGTAAACTGAGAAGGAATTATGTTTTTAATTCAATAAAGCATTAAAACCAGAATTCTTTTCTTCATTGGTGAGGTGTTTAAGTGCTTTGGTTGGTGAGTCCAGCGTGACACCTTTGTGTTTTGTCCTCAAGTTTTATTGTTAAATTTTTATTTAGAGATTTCCAACCTGAGATCATTTCAACAAGCTTTAGCCTAAAATTGAGAAGACGTGTGGGTGCAAATATTTGACAAAGTTAGAAACATAGCTTTTGGAGGATATGATGCAGAATTTAGTTTTTTTGGACAAACCAAACATAGTAGTGACGGAGATAAAACAGCAAAAGCTCTCTGGCAGCAAATGTTCTGTTTTAAGCTGTATAAAGGACTGAGGTTTTCATGAAAGTCTTGCAGCTGTAAACCGTGACCCCTGATGGAAGAGTCTGCATGCAGATCGTTGGACTAAACACTAGGATGGGATCATGTGTGTGCAGCGAGGGAGCAGAGGTACTCACCCTCAGCTCCTTGAAGAAGATGCAGCTCCGAGCCCACTCCACGATGGAGAAGAGTGTCTGGTCCGCCATGCGACACATGAGGCTGAAGGTACTGGGCTTGTCCAGCCGGCCTCGACTGCTCTGGTCCTGCTGTAAATGAGCAACTATTTTATTCTGCACCACCAGCTCATCTGGATCACAGCGCAGCAGCTCCAGCACCAGCGGCGGCAGACTGGGCGGCTGAGGCGAGGCTGAGGGGTACATGTCTGGGTACGAGTATCCTGCCAGAGACTCAGGGGAGCTGGTGTAGTCAGGGCACTCCGCCTTAATCGCCCTGCCAGGGAAGGCTGTGTAATGGTACGGGGTGGTGAGGGGCACATGGGACTGCATGGCCATGCCCAGGGATGGCGGTCCATAAAGGTTGGCCTCGTAGTCTGTGGGGGTGATGGAGCTGGGGGTAGAGGGTAGGAGGCTTTTGGAGANTTGGCCTCGTAGTCTGTGGGGGTGATGGAGCTGGGGGTAGAGGGTAGGAGGCTTTTGGAGATGGTGGGTAGGCTGTGCAGGGAGCTGGTGAAGCTGTAGTCAGTCTGCAGAGGCGAGGCTGGCGGAGGAGCAGCGCTCTCCAACTTGAATCCATTGGATCGTATCAAAGCCTTCTTCTGCTGCTTCAGGGCCCTGTCTCTCTTGTACATGGGGCCAAACTTATTCCTGCCCCCACGCATGCGGTCTGCACGCACCGCTGTTACACACAGACAAGAGGTGAAAAACAGATTTATATGAAATACCACATTTACTGAACTGTCCCACACTGCCAAAAACGCCTTGATCAGCATAGCAAAAATGAATAAAATCATTACTCACCTTTGACAATTTCTGAATACAGCATGGACAGTAAATGCTTTTTTTTTTTTTTTTTTTTTTTTTTTTTTGCTTTCTCTTTTTAGAGGGTTGAAACAATCTGCTCCTTCTTGTAGCCTAAATAGAGCTTTTGATTTAAAACTGGGGAGTCTCTTGGGTTTTATCAGCGAGACAAGAATGTGTAGCTTTTCTGCTACGGAAGCAGGTGCTTTTCTGCACGCTGTCTGGGAATAATTCCATCCCGTGTGTGTAACAAGCAACAGCTACCAAAAGACTGCAAATCAGGACAGATTCAACTTTTATTAAGATGGCTTAGCGATCATTTAAAAAAAATACCAATAACTTCATAATTTAATGGAACAAATTTAATCATATGAGCAAATTTAAAAAAAAAACCAAAACACGCAAATTCAATATAAAAGCATACACGCGCACACGGACGCACACACATATAGTGTTGTCGAATGTCGAAAGCATTATATAGAAATTATTATGTCATGATTTAAACAATAGAATTATCAAAGTGCAAAAAGAGCACTAATTCCCATTAATATTACTGATTTCCAGTGCGACTTTTTTTCAAGATAAAACAATTAAAAAAAAAAAAAAAAAAAAAGGACAAGGAAAGCGGAACACGTTATTGATTTAAGTATTAATAATAATCATATGATGTATTATATGATGTACCTTCGAGTCGCATCCCGACGTTGAGACATTTCTGGAAGCGGCAGAAAGGACATCTCTTCCTCTGGGTTTTGTCTATTTTACACTCCTGGTTCTCGGCGCATGTGTACCTCTTGTTGTTCTGCACTGTCCTCTTGAAGAAGCCCTGCACAGATTTCACTTTCAGCAAACTTCCTCTGATCACATCATCACAGGAACAATCCAATAATATCCTACCGACTGGCTCTGTGCGTCTAAATGTTCATTTAGTCCATCAGCCGCAATAACAACAATATAGGCTCCAGAAAAATAAATCTTCGTCCACTGCATGGATTATGAATCTTTCCGACATCTCCACATGATCATTATCTTTATATCGCATTGCTTTTTATTAGCTATATTACATCATAAATAAAAAACAAAACAAAACAAAACAGCTGTGTTGTTTAAACTAAATACGATGTAGCCTAAATAATACTTTTATCAAGATTTTAATATGATTTTAATTGAAAATGAATTGTCCACTATTGTGAAAGGCGCTCATTCACTTCTAAAATGCGTTTTAATTAGTACACTTAATTAGTACGATACATTTCCTTCTCACGTTGTACGTAATTTATCAAAATGAAGCATACGTTCATTTATTTATTTATTTATTTATTTATTAAACTGTTAGGGACATATTGTGGAAATTGGATGTCAATATCAGTGCTGTTTTAAGTACAGTATAAAGAAACCTTAAAATATCCCTGTGTGACTGAGTTCTTGGTGTTTCTGAGCCTTGGTAACGCTGGGTTGGTAACGCTGGTAACGTTTGGTAACAAGTTACCTTGCAGCTCTCGCAGGTGAGCAGGCCGTAATGATATCCCGACACTTTGTCTCCGCACACAGGACACAGCTCTTCCAGATCTTCATCATATGTGTATTCCATAACCTTAAATGTCACGCCTGCACGCGTGCGGGCGCACACACACACACACACACACACACACACACACAGGGAGAGAAAGAGAAATATATAGGCTACAAGAGCACAAATATATGTACAAGAGCACGTATGTACACACGCATGCGCGCGCGCGCGCACACACACACACACACACACACACACACACACACACACACCAGCCAATCAAAACTCATGGTGACGCAATGAAAGCGTGCGAATCCATCCCGGCAGGCCTGCCGGTGGTTTATGAGGGGAAATCCGAAAATAAAATACT
Organism: Lucifuga dentata; assembly: GCA_014773175.1. Taxonomy (NCBI): domain Eukaryota; kingdom Metazoa; phylum Chordata; class Actinopteri; order Ophidiiformes; family Bythitidae; genus Lucifuga; species Lucifuga dentata. Next base: position 21,856 of record VXCM01006742.1, on the reverse strand, counting down.
ACGTAATGCCCTTTAATGAGAGTTATAACTCATATCATTCATTTAATTTAATGCTTTTGGCGACCAGCCTCACTTCTAACAGAGCGGGATGTCACTACTGTCTCTTAATTAAATTTATGCAACATAAGAATCTGTTATCAAGTGTTTTTTTTTTTTTGTTTTGTTTTGTTTTTTAAATTACTTTAATGCTAGTGTAATTTAATCTGTCATAAAACAACTAAATTAATAAATAAAATAAAGAGAGTAAATATGCAAAAATTACATATTTTTAAATGACCTCTTTACATGACCTATTTATTTAAAAATGAAAGAATATAGCTCAAAAAAGTGAAACTCCTGTTATGAGATAAAATGTTATATCTCATAAGTTTTTTTGACATGTAATTGTAACCGTATATTAATAACACCTTTAGGTATTTTTATGTCGCTGTACTTCTGCACATCTAAATTATGAAAGATGTGCTTTTTTTTGTACAGGCATGCTCCAAATTCATTTTAAATACAGAGAAATGATAA
>VXCM01006742.1:16340-18840 GCA_014773175.1 Lucifuga dentata | reverse complement strand
AGAGTCAAACTGTCTATTGTTAGCTGAGACAGGAAGCAGTGGGTGGTTGGTGAGGGTCTGTCAGACTGTTCAGGGTCATTGTGTAGAGACACTGATTTGTTAGAGAAACTCCGTACAAAGCTGAGAGTCCTTAGCTTAGACCACCTCACAGCCGTGAAGGACAGGAAACACAGCCTGACTCCAGTTAACACACAATACTTCCATACTTTACTGTCTCTGATTATCATCATGCTGCTTTCTTCAGCAAAGCTGCAGGACTCTGTCTTCCTGGGTGCCCAGTGATGCTAGAAAGGTCACTTCTGCCATACTTCCAGGCTGCTAACTGTCCTTGAGGAGGTGTGGTCCCTAACTTCTTAAAGGACCATACCACTCATTTGCATGTTTGAACCTAATACATTCAACTTTCATACATGTTACATTACTGTCAATCATTTCCCAAAGGATAAAACCATATTTCAGCTTTCCTGATATTTTGCAAAATCTCTTAATCTTTCAAAATCAAATATTCAAGTGATACACCCACCTTAAAAATCCATGTTTCTCCTGCTAATAGTTACACAGCCTTATGAAGCCACGGTCCTTTAAATTTTTCCATAAATGCAGGTCTTCTTTTTGGACTATGTTATACTCCATATAGATTATATTATACTCCACATTTTTATTGAGCTTAAACACTAAAATTACGTAACTTCTAAAAAAACCCCTGAATACACGTCTTGTTGGTGATGATGGATTACCTATCCCAAGAACGTTTCAAGTATCAACAAGTTGATTTTAATAGCAGAATGAACTGAAACCAATGGAGGTCTGGAAGGTAGGAAAAACATTTTTAATTCACCGTTCCAGTAGTATGCTTTGTGTACATGTATGAAAACTGAATATATTAGGCTCACACATGCAAAATGGATGGCATGGTCCTTTAAACTTCCTCCACTTCAAACACAATATGAGAGCTTTCTGTAGATTGTACAATTTAATATAGTAAACAAACATCCCTCAAACGCTCTTTAAGAATCCCTTTAAAACCATGTCTGAGTGTAATCTTACTGAGCTCCATGAATTTACACTTTCAAATTCTTTATTGTTAATGTAGGATTGGAGTCATAAAAATATTTAGCATTTAGCAGAATGTTTAAAGTAAGAGATCCAGCTGAACCATCCAGATCCTCCCACATTGGGTCCTGTACGAACCTGATCAAACAGAGAGTTAAACTATTCAAGAACTCCTGTGAGACATCAGCATCATTATTATATTACAGTTTCACAATGATGTCGAAGACATATAAGCGCTTATTGTGAAACTGTGTGAAATGTAGTTATTGTAGTGTTGATAAAGACATATAAATGTTATAAATGGGTAAAGACTTCACAACAAAATGAGATCCATAATCAAAATCTATTGAGGTGCATATCCATAAAAATTAAACATTTAAAGAGTGACCAGGGCCAGCAGAAGCCTTTTGTGGGGCTGAGGCACAATTTATCCTTTGGGAAATGATTGTCAGTAACATCACATGTATGAAAATTGAATATATTATGCTCAAACATGCAAAATAGGTGGTATAGTCCTTTAAGACAATATTTTAAAGCATTAATTGTCAGATTAAATGAGTAAGGGAAGCCCAGAAAGTGCAAAAACAATACCATTTTAAAGAATTTTAAAGAAGAAAAATGCTAAAGATTCAAAAATTGATGAAAAGTAGTTATAATAAATGGATGAGGAACCAGTTCTAATTCTATTTTTTGATCACGTTCTTTTTGGGGCCCTCTGGTGGCTGTGGGCCTGAAGCAGCCGCTGGTTTATGCCTCTGCTTCTAAAAGGCCTTATCACTGATACTTCATTACGGAGTAATGTATAGATTCTTGTCATTTTTATTGCTCAAAATTTAACATGCCTCTGTTTGAAATGTTCACATAAATCTCTAAACTCGGAGATGTTTCAGGATGTGGGTGGACACAGATGAAGATGAAATACAGCATAAAAATGTTCCTTCAGACATTGATTCACTTGCATATAAAAATATATGTAGATTGTAAGTTTTAGTAGATGCAGCAGTTTAAGGTGAACTTTTGCCCCTCCGCCTCTGAAAACAACGTTTCTCTGTTTGCTCAGCAGTAGGTGCATATATGGAGATAATTTACATCTATCAATCTGTTTCACCCCTGACCTCTCCAAGTCACAGCAAGGTCCTTAATTAGCTGATATCTGGTCATTCAGCTATTAGTTAGCACAGGCCACAAGACAAGTCAGGCTGCAGGGAGGAGGGGGCCCCGCTGAGCCGGGCCCTCTGTCAGCGGGGCCAAGAAATATGGCCTATCTGCTGTTTGTCTCTACACGATTTTGTTTTGCAAGTGTGCTGGAACTACAGGTCAGACCAGCTCTGTCTCTGTCTCCCTGATATGTTTGTACAACAAATAAAGGGGACGGGCTGAGGCCCACTCATGTTTTGACTTCATCATTTATATTTTGTTCATTTCGTGCCATGCCCCCCCCCCCCCC
>VXCM01006741.1:0-23991 GCA_014773175.1 Lucifuga dentata | reverse complement strand
CACACACACACACACACACACACACACACACACATTACAGACCAGTATGGCACACTTATATGGTGTGGAAAGGGAGGACGATGTCAGTGACAGATGAAGATTAAAAGAAAGAAAGAAAGAAAGAAAGAAAGAAAGAAAGAAAGAAAGAAAGAAAGAAGTCAGGTCAGAGGTCAANAAAGAAAGAAAGAAAGAAAGAAAGAAAGAAAGAAAGAAAGAAAGAAAGAAGTCAGGTCAGAGGTCAAGAGGTCAGAACAGAAGCATCATATTAAATCAATCAGTAGATTTTAGCCTATGACCCTTTAGCAAGGCTGGAGGTACCCCCTTATTTACTGTAGGAGTTAAAGTTCACTTTTGCTCATACGCGCACACCCACTAACCTACACACCAATGCACACACGCGTAATCACTCTGTAACACTCAAAGGCTGGCTTCTTTCGCTTCGCCCACAAAGGCAACAAAAACCATCTTTGTCAGTTTCCAAGTCAGACGTCAATGTGAGTTTGCTTTGCTCTGGGGCTGCGGATAAAGCTTCCCCACACAAAGCCCCCATGTATATCTGCATATTAGAGACCACCCACACAGTTGCTGCAGACAGTGCAAGATACTATAGAAGAAATGATTATTTAATAGACAAACAGCAGATGCATAACTCCCTGATTCCCCTCCATATACACATACAGGCATGTGTGCAAAGGGCAGGCACACAAGACATACACAAACACACACATTCATACACTGACAAACATACAGAAGTCTTTCTCATTGACTCCAAGTGAGGGTTTTTGTCGGTGTTTGTGGTGTGTCCATGTCTGTGTGCACACATGCAAGCCCAAGTTTGTTTGCAGCAGACACAGATTGGCTCAGTCTCAGTGTACAGTAGTTGCTGGGTAGAGTTGAGGAGTCTGCGGAGGATGTTGTGGTTGGTTAGCCCCTTTCTTTGTTTCATAAGCTGTCTAGGTCAGTGCTGTTAGATGGGGACAAAGGAGCAGCTCTAGAAAGAAGCTGTCTGTATGAGTAAAACAGAGCATTTCCACTTCTTTTATAGTGCTTGATATATTTTTTTCCTGTATGTTTTTCCATTGAATTTTCCCTTATCCATCAAGAGAGTAAAGCTCTCATCTGAAAGAAAAATTTTCTAAAAAAGATCAATCAAGTATCGCATTTTCCAGTTCATATTGCTTCTATGAATTCATCAGAGATTATATAAATTTGATATTTTATGGCTTATCCATAAAAAACAAATATGTTTTTTACTGATTAGATTACTTTTTATTTACCTTAGATTTGGTTTGTGTTTTCTTTGTCCATTTTGGCTATTTGTTTTGTTTTCATTTCTTTTATTTTGAAACACTTTGTGAGTTTTGCTCTTGATACAGTAGGTGCTATTTAAATAAACTTTACCTTACCTTACCTTACCTTACCTTATCTTACCTTTCACCGACCCTAAGGGCATATTCAACTGAAAAGCTGGAAGTGGATTAAAGACAGGGAGAAAAGAGGATAGAGGTGACACATAAGTCTCTGTTTTAAAGAAATAAATACACCGATAAGTGAACACACAGTCACACACTATTATGAATATGCTGTTTACTAGCTGCAGCTGCATCCTGTGTGGCAGTGAACACATGACTTCTGCTGTACATCACTAACACACATGCATGCACACACACAGACACACACATGCACATAAAAAAAAAAAACACAGACCACATTTGCACCCTTTACACCCCTGTAAATGAATTAAATCTTTTTTCATCACTTTACGATTTAATAATCACATCAGAAAAAACCTTACAGCTACTGTATTATTGTAATAAAGATTCACACAAAATGATTATTTTAGCTCAGTTCTGACATCACATGTGAGAGAAAAATGTAGCATCCCCATGGCACTGCCAGCATTGTTTTGAGTGTACTTAAGTCCACATATGGCCCCGTGTGACATCTGTTTGAGTTGTTTAACTTGAGTAGTTGTGTAGATAGCAGAGCTTTTGTTATTTGTGTGTCTACAGTGATAAAGTGAGCGTTAACTGGAAGACAGCAAGATCATTACCGTAATAGAACCCCAGACAGGTGCCTCAACTAGCAATCAACCTCTGTCAAAACAATAACAGCTGTATAAGGAAAACATAAGCATGAACACATGCACGCTCATGTACAAAACGTGCATGTTTATAGACACAACAACACATGTTCATATGTATACTACTTTTGTTGTTCAAACACGGGCTCTGTATGACCCTGATGTAAAGAAATGAATTTCTTTCTGACTTCAAAAGAAAAATAATAAAATCTTAAGATGGATGTTTAGCAGGCACACACACACACACACACACACACACACAGAGAGAGAGAGAGAGAGAGAGAGAGANACACACACACACACACACACACACACACAGAGAGAGAGAGAGAGAGAGAGAGAGAGAACATACAGGCAGACCCACACGCTCCTCATAACCCTTCATTTGAAGATTAGACTGTTGATTTTTAATTGGCTTAGCTGTGTGTGCTGTTTGATCCTGGTATTATTGCCCAGAGTGTTTTCTTCCTTGAATGAGCTGATTTAAAAAAAAATCCCCTCCTACTCCTGTCAATATGTTACGCTGCTTGGTAACATTGTTTGATTTATTCACACGCAACACGAGGCACACAAAAATACACATCATAATCCCTGTCCTCCCACTGGCTACTGTTGGACCCTGTTTCCAAAGCAACATTGGAATGCCGAGTTGTGGCACCGCCTCATCCAGGAAGGAACTGCATGTTGAGCGTGTAAACAAACCCGGCATGTGCAGCATTATGAGCTCTGTCAGTTGGGTCTCCTGTGGTAAACAAGGTGTGACTCTTGGTGCAGGCAGGCTGAAGCTGACCTGAGGGATTAGGTGTTAGTCTCTGGCAGCATTAAGGACTTGGCATATCTGGAGGCCTGGACAGCAGTTTTAAAGAGAATGTCCTCCAACAGCATGTTGAGACAATGTTCCATTATGACATGAATCATCATATCTGAGGTAACATTCAGACAGTCAAAAACAGAAAAGGAGACAGAGTGGAAAAGTGTGTTGTGTACTGTATATATGCATCCTAGGTATCAGTTACAAAAATACACTAAGTGTGCTGCAGAGAGTCAAATAGTAAAAAACAGTCTTGCGTCAGTGTGGGAAATCAGACTGGGACAAATACAAAAATCACAGGCGCTTGCACACACATCGTATCATTGCAGTGGTGTCAGTGACCTGCACCTCAGCGCCACATTGTTCCCGTACTCTGGTCATTTGTGTGACATCCAATCTTCTATGTTTTGTGTGTTTATTCTGCAGTTCAGATAAAGCAAAGTTCAGAAAATGCAGTACTGTGCGATAAGTGAAAGAGAGAATGTTACACTATAGCCTCAGTGGCTGGAACATAAAGTTGTCCACTTTAACAAAAAAACAGAAGGGGGAAAGAATAACAAGGTTATTAAAGAACATTACAGCAGATAAACACATTCACAACAGTGATCAAAATACCCACACACTCATGCACCTATCCCATTGAGCAACACTTCCAAAGAACCAATCAGATTTCTGTTACCAACAGCAACAACGTGTGTTTATGCCTGCCTTTAGATAATCCTGGCTTCTGATTGGCTGGTGCTCAGGCCTTAGTGCACAGCCCCCCCGCCCCCCTCTTTTTTCCTCTGCATGTCCCTCTACAGATTAAATATCACCAGCAAAACAAAATAAGCTTATTTTTGTTCTTCATCAATGACAGAGCAGCAACACAAACACCAGACTTGTTTAGTTAAGAAGGTATTCATTTTATGAAAATGTACAGTGCAAAGAGAGGGGATAGGAGAGGAGGTGGCATAAATCGATTCACTGTTGCCATGCACCCTCAATGTGTTACTGGGTTAAGTATGGTATGTTGCTATGAAAAAAAGAGGCGCAAGGTAAAGGGGAAATTGCATCAGACCCTTGAAAAGTCCTTGAAAAACACACGTCTCCTTTTGCACCCCATGCAAAATTCTAATTGTGCTTTCAAGTGATCCTCTGGGAGAAATCTCACACTAAAATGCTGCATATCCTGCCACAGCTTGAAAACCTTTCACTGTTCTTTCATGCATGAAAGAAAATGTCAAACTTCAACTGAAACTCTTCTCAGTATTTGCTTTTGTTCAGGACATATGCTCATAGTTTTTTCTTTTCTTTCTTTCTTTTTTAATAAAATATTCATGCATGGTCTTTGTTTATCATCTTAATAGAGCTCATTGTTCTGTGCTGCAGTCAGTTAAAGCAAAGTGCATGGACATGCAGCCAGCTGCTGTTTGTTTTGTTCTGTCAGTAAATGTTCAGGGGCTGTTGTTAGAGTAGACAGTATTAGATAAGATAATTTGCCAAGAACATGGTCAGTCAGTCCGGATCTCACATTTTTATGCAATACCTCAATGGTTCAAGGAGCATGTTTTCAACGTTATACATGTACTTCAGAAACCTGAAAACATGTTATGGACAAATGGATCTTTAACCTTTTCACTAAGCTTATTACTTGCTTTCATTATTTTGTATACATATATAAGTTCCAAGCCTAACACATAGTGAAGTAAGAAACAACTGTAATCTTTTTTGTGGAAATAATATAAATTTTTAAGGTGTTTTTGCACATCAACTGAATTCATTTGTGCTCAGCAATTATAACTTACAAGTTCCAGAGGTACCCAAGGGTTCTGTGAGCTGTAAAAGATGGAAAATCTAGGCCAACTTGGAGTAATTATGTACTTGCTGCTGGATGCTATCTATACTGTATGTGCCTATATATTTGAACTAGTTCAGCAGCCACCCTTCTCACCTGATTTGGCCTTCTCAATCTTTCAGCTCTCAGCAGAAAAAAGGCTGGAACATATTTTTGTGCTGCAGACAATATCATATCACCAGAAAAGAATTTCTGAGACAGCCAAGAGCGAGACTTCTATAAGACTGGAATGAAATACCTCCAGCAAAGTGGGGAGAAGTTATTCAAATTGGAATAAGATTATGTTGAAAAATACATAACTGTAACACATCTACATTAGAGAACTTATCTTTCTTTCATAGTTCTTTTTATTAAATAAAAAATAAATAAATTTTAGCAAAGACTTACATTTTTATAACACAGTGACAACAAAATACAATAAATAAAAAATATTCTCTCTACCCATCCTATTAACCAACAACCAACAAAACAACCCCCACAGCATTCTGAACCACCCCCATGTTTCACAANCCCCTGCCCCTCCACCCACCCCACCCCACCCAATGCATTCAAAGAGGTATTACTTTAGGCCTATCCAGAAAAACAAAAGTCCAGATCCAAGTGATGTTGAGATTATATCTCCCATATATAACAATAACACTACATCTGGTACATAGAAAACAGCAGGAGCCACTTGTCCATATGCAGAACAATGTTTGAGGCAAGATCTTATTTAGCATGCCATCAATGGCCGTCTTGAATTATAGGGCAGGCAGATTATTCTTCTACCTGTGGAGAGGGTTTGTCAAAAAAGATCAAAAAGGAACTCCATACCTTGAAAAATTTCTGCTCTGAACTTCGAAGTGTGTATAAAATTTTCGCAAGTTTCAGATTTGAAATCATATCTCTGATCCAATGTGAAATTGTGATGTGAAAATACCTCCAGCAAAGTGGGAAGAACTTATTCAAATTGGAAGAAGATTATGTTGAAAAATACATAACTGTATTTATACATAATACATAATTTATACATAATACATATCTGCATTTGAGCTAGGCTCAGAACTTATCAATCAACATTCATATGCCTGCATGCATGTATATGCATATTTTAAGTGTATCCTTATTATATCACTTCACAGTGGGGGATGCACACTTTCAAAGAAAATAAATTGTGTGTCCATGAGAAGGAGGTGTGTGATGTATAAGCTGCTGCATCATCGTTCCCCTAATAACCCTGAACCCTAATGGCCCTCTAATCGAATGACGACACACCACAACAAACAAGGCCTTAGAGAGGGATCCTGCTCTAGCCTCTTCTTCTCTTCTGTCTGCTTGACCTCTTCAGCATCCTTCATCTGCTCTTATCTTACTTCTTCTCTCCTGTCCTCTCACCTCCTCCTCCTCCTCCTCCTCCTCTCTCTCTCTCTCTCTCTCTCTCTCTCTCTCTCTCTCTCTCTCTCTAGGCAGGCGTTGTCCCTGTCTGCTCACCCTGTCTTGGGTTTCTAATTACCACGTGCACTGAAAGCAGAGAGGCAGAGTCTGACAGTCATCATGCTTGTTTACAATGTGCTTTTGATCTCTCTCTTCATCAGAAAACAGAAAACATGTCGCATATCTTCTTATCTTTCTACCAAAGCACCATGTGCATCATAAAGGAGTGAACATAAACAACTTTACTTTAATAGTATTGCAGTTTTGTTTCTAGCTCATTTTTTTTCAGACAGTGTCTCCCCTACTTCTTTCTAGTGTGTGTGTGTGTGTGTGTGTGTGTGTGTGTGTGTGTGTGTGTGTGTGAGTGAGTGAGTGAGTGTTTGCTCTGGCATCTCCCATGGGAAAGAATGACATATCTTTTTCAGATATAACTTTGTTTAGCCCGACATAGTTTTACCTGTCAGCAAGATGGAATTTGGAATTTACACCATCCATGCAATGTACTTCTCTTTCTTTTTACCCTCATTCTACTGTATCTATCCTTGAATCAATTTAGTAATCCTGGCTGCTGTTGGTGTCTGCATGCCGAGATGAAACAGACAGTCTGTCATCATATGAATGAACAGTTTGAAACTACCCAGTAACTGTCCAGCATTTATTTGTGTCTCTTCCATGCATTGTGGAGAGTAGCAGTTCATCTCCAGGCTATACTTCTATGGCCAAGCCTGCTGGCTTAAGGATTGCAGGCGATGAGACAGGATTCCTGGCGTGGCTGAGAGTACATGTGCTTCTAGAAGGATAAACTCAGCTATGTTAGAAATGTGTCAGCCCCATGCAGGTTTAAAGGCTGCTCCCCATATTTGGCAAATCACTTAGCATTGCTCAACCAGACTGGCATCTACAGTAACCTAGCAAATATGGACAGAATGCAAAGGGAGATGGGAGATACCAGAATAAAAGAATGAACAAATGTGAGGCAGAGGTCGAGAGAGATAAAGGGAGAGAGTTTGCATGATGAACACATTCAATCATGTGGTGTGCACATGCATATGGCATCTATCAATATTATAAATTTCCATATGTATTTGCATTTTTTACATTCTATAAGTACCATAATCGGTTAGTGAAAGCATGGCCTCCATTATGACAGCAAACTTGGTGGTCTCGTATTACAGCATTTTGCACTGTTGGCTCATTTTCCTTTTTCTCTGCTCTCCTGCTTGTTGCTCCCATTGCTAAGAACAATCCAAAGGTTGTCTGAGACTCTAACCTCTCTGAGTTATTTCAGATATCCTGAAATAGTTTTTGTTTTTCACACTGATTTCATTGCATCTTATGTAAAGATCCAAGCCCAAAGCCCCAACCTCAGCAGAATGCATTTGATATCTATCAATCCAAGTCATGCTGGGTCAAATTATTCCATTGCTCAAAGTGGTTAGTTGTTTACTCAAAGGTCTCAAAGTGTTAATTTTCTTTCAACATGCTGTATATTTGTTGTGATGCTGCTGGTTTCATGTGACATGCCATGAGAGGGAATCGAATTGGAACTCTTGGATCAAATGGCCTAAGTTTAGTTGGGTTTGAGGTTATGCGAGGTCGCAGCTATTGAGGTTCATATACAATTTTTTAAACACCCTGTGACCAGAGCTTGATGTCAAAAAGGTAATGAGGGCACACAAATATTTTTGTTTATGCTAACAACAGACGTTACATTCAAACACCCTGATTTAATCCCAAGGCAATTTTCGTAGACATGCATACCAATTTGAAAACCGGATATGATGAGCTGGCAGGCCGTACAGCCTACTATATCCAGCAGAAGATAGCTATATCTTCCAAATTTAAACATATTCCTTCTATCCAACTGCTATATTTAACACAAATGTGTCTTGTTAGTTTTATAGTTTAACATTAACAGCATTTAAGAGTGTGTCATGACCTCATCTTCAATGACTTGCTGTGCATGTCATACCACCCCCAAGGGGTGAGATTAGGTTTTGTGTNGTGTGTGTGTGTGTGTGTGTGTGTGTGTGTGTGTGTGTGTGTGTGTGTGTGTAAGCTGGTCACCCTCCCCTTGGCTCACACACATCTGTTTTACTCAGCTTGATTATAGGCTCTGCAGATAGACAACCACGATCATTTCTTCTGAACTGAGAGTTTTGGGTCATGTGATATCATCCCTAGTACGGTGTGGTCATTGCAGGTGTGTGTGTGTGTGTGTCTACATGGATGTGTGCCTCACCATTTGCAGCTACCTCAGCCCAACCACAACTGCAACACTCAAAGCTCACCAGTGTGATGTCTTACTGACAGACTGATACTGACTCACAAACAGCAGCATGCGTGTTGTGCTGGAATCACCTTGGCCACCACACCGATGAGAAATTCCCCGCAATGTAAACCTGAGAACTTCTGAAAGTTGAATATTCTGCTGGCTTATCATGAGGCCTTTAAGGAGTGAGCTCACTGTAAGTTGATCAACAGCAGCAGAAGTAGGGCCCAGCTCATCTCTCTGCTGAGTGACACATACTTAGATTAGAGATACCCAATACCATCCATCTATCTATTGCTCTCTACAGCCTGCCTAAGCCAGCTGGACCATGAGATCATGGTACCCAGTCTAGCACTGGGAGAGTTAGAGTGCAAGATAGTGCGAGAAAGAGAGAGAGAGAGAGAGAGAGATGGGTGGGGTGAGAGGGTACGGCCTGCCAGCTCATCATTTAATCTCATCTAGCTGTGGTTACTGTAAGTGAGATGGAGAAGGGAATGGGAAATAGGGACCACAGTTCCCTGTGAAGGTAATGGCTCTGGGAAAAGTGCCGTAACACTCTACCAAAGTCCCTGTGAAGCTTTTAGCATTTACAGTTTAACCATAAGTCTGGGAATCATTGGATAACTCTATGTGGAAGCACAACACTTTACCAGATGAAAGGGGGTTAAAATATTTTAACAGGAAGCATGAAGTGGCTTTTATAGCAATATACTACAACTCAATGCTGGAACACATAGCATATAGTAGAGCTTTGTAAAACAAATACCCAAATCATTAAAGGAAGACTCCATCAGTTTTGCAAGAAAATTCAGTTTATTGGTCTTGGGGAGCACTTTTGAGGATGAGAAAACAACTGTATTAAGGCTTGAGGGGCTGTAGATAGAGATATGCAAAAAAAAAAAAAAAAAAAAAAGGAAAGTTGAGCTCTGTGACATCACAGAGGTTACGACCGAATGGTGCTTTAGACAACAAGTGTCGGTACTAGAATACAAGTTTGAAAACTACTTTTCTAGGCCTTTTTAGTGAATTCAATGTACCCAACTTCCACGAGGTGGCTTTAGTCTTCAAACTTGTAGTCTTAAGCACCAAGATGAAGTAACCCTTGTGATGTCATAGAGGTCAACTGTCTTTGCACCAGCCACAAAAGCTTTTATACATTTGTTGTCACATACTGAATAATGCTTGGCTTGACCAATAAACTGAATTTAATCAAAAAGATTGGTGGTAACCCTTTAACAGTGTGCAGTCTATTCTCTCTCTCAGCATTTGATCAATCCTTCAATTATCAATGCCATATAGATTAGAGAGGCTCAGTCCTCAATGTATAGCCTAGCTGCTGACGTTGTTTTGTGTGATATCTCAAAAGTGATATGATTATAGTGTAGTAGGCCTGCAGAATTTGCTTCAGTAAACCAGCTTTCTCAAACTCTGCTATATAATGCAGCTTACAAATTAAGTCGCTTGCTTTAAACAGGAAAGCTAAGCAGATGTATGTGTGTTCAGGATAGCACAGTGGATAATGCTATCATTTGATGTTTACCATCTTTCTGTGCCACAGCTTCTCCTTTTTTCAAAGCACACATCTATCTGCTGTCTCTCCCTCCCATTCAAGATTACTGTTTTCTCTCTTTACCATTGTCTATCATAGTTTCTGGATCTCTGGCTCAGACCTTGTGCAGACAGCCAGGCTGTCTCAACAGTCTGGATTGTTGCTCCAGGCTTTGGCATTACAGGCAACACTGGGAGAATATGTTTAACCCCACAAATAGCAGCAGCAGCAGCAGCAGCAGCAGCCTGAATGACTTTGTTCTCTATTGGCCCACATACACCTGTAGCTAAAAGGAACATAAAAANGCAGCAGCCTGAATGACTTTGTTCTCTATTGGCCCACATACACCTGTAGCTAAAAGGAACATAAAAAAAACATGTGTGTTGTTGTTTTTTTAGTCTTGCACAGGGTTTGCATGGGTTGCTGCTATGGAAATTAGGTTTGAGATAACAGATAATGTAGAGCTGGGAGGAAAAATGATGTTTTAGAGAGCACAATAGAGAATCTAATCTATCACAAATATCATCAATGTAACTGGTACACAAAGTAGGCCAAGGATAAGAACTACCATACACTTTGCAATGGCTATTTTGTTTACTTAGAACATGGAACAAAACAGTCAACATTGATATTCCCGAAAATAGGACTTTGTCATCTTATCTGGGACATGAAATGTTTTTTTGGGAATTTTTGTGGAAAAAAAATGGGTCAAGATTAGATTATTGTTACTGGAAGTATTTTTTCATGGTAGAAAGGAGAAACAAAGGCTGTCTGAAGAATTCTGACATGTATTGAGAAATAGCAAAATAATGTTTTGTATGCTGCTAGAAATACTGTACATGCTAAATTGATTTTTCTCAAGGCCTTGTGATTAATATTGGGAATTTAAAATATGTTTATAATTCACTGTGTGCTACTTACGCTTATATAAGTATTTCTCTAAAAAAAAAAACTGCATTTTGACTTTAATTAAATTTATGAGAGGTTTTGCATTTGATCATAGAGTCCAGAGTGCAACAACTGCTGAAGAAATCATAACACTTTCAAGTCATCTGGTCTGTATTTTAGACAGTGTCAGTAGGAAAACGAATAAAGTTTTTTAACATTTATGTGAAATTTGAGTTTCCTATATACCTTCCAGTGCAATCTATTAATGGCCATAGAAAGCCCCTTCATGAAAATACTTGCATCTTTACACTACAGATTTCTATAAATGTATGTGAGTAAAGCTTCCTCTATTCTTAGAAACACTGAACAATCTACTGACATCAGTTTTAACAGAAAGACACTGTGCTGTGCACATGGATACGTGTGTGCATTTGTGTGTATGGTTGTGTATGAGAGCATGCATATAATGTTTATGTCTTTTCATGCTCACATGCACAAGTGTGTGCATGGGTGCAAATATGCACATTAGTGTGTGTGTGTGTGTGTGTGTGTGTGTGTGTGTGTGTGTGTGTCCAGTGGTTGCATGGAGACCAAGGTGCTGCCAAGAAAGGCAAGATGAGTTCCTCTGAAGTCAGCTATCACTTTGATGTGGGCGAGTCTTTACTGTCAGTTTCAGCTCTGTCAACCACAGAACACACACACACACACGCACTTCCCTTATCTGCCACTGAGGAGCTTGCTGACCCTAGCTCAACATAAAATTTTCTAGTGTGCATTCACATGTCTGTGTAGATGCACATGTGCACAGTTACACAACACACATGTACAGTATGCCTATGGATGGATGCCCATTGTGTTGCCTAATCATGCCTTGCATGCAAGAATTTTGAATCTACTGTAAGACTGTGAACTTTCAATTCATGCAAAGCAAGTATGCAATATATTGTAGATTTCCCAACAATGTATTCATGGTAAAGAGGTCAAAACTAGGTTATTATCCCATACAGTCTCCAATTTCCAGTTGGATGCACAATGCTACAACTAAGCATACTACCCACTGACACACAGACCTCTCTAACGCCAGTTGCCATTGCACGGAAAACAAAAGAAAGCACTCTCCTGCAGCCCCCAGTCCTGATTCTGGCTTTATGGATTGTGCAAGCCGTCGCATAAGGCAGCTGGTGTATGGGTGATAAAAGGTCAGTGCCTAGAAAGAGCACGTGTCACATGAAGCATTATGTTGCAACTGTTCTCTAAGTTTAAGTTCTATTTCACTCACCCATATATTTACAATTTCTTTTTCTCCATCACCCATATTTTACTCTTTTGCATCTTTGTGCAACTTGCTGTGGCTTCTGCAGCTGCATCTTAGGTAAACCTAAGTTTGGTGATTGCCATTGATCTGTGAAGCTAAATCAACCTTAATGAGAAAATAACTTTTCAGACAAGAAAGAATGGGTTCTATTGCAAGTATTTATTCACAAAAAATTAAAAACTTTTTTAGTTAAAATTGCTATTGCACGTGTTTTCTCTGCATTTATGAAACAAAATCATAGTCCATGAAAGCACTTATCAAGTTCATTCAGTTACAAAAACAGCTCAAATCAGGATTTCAAAGCAAATCTTGTTATTCCAACAACTTCCTGATAGCTGCACAAGAAAAGAAAAATAAAGTCCATTTTGTTACTTTCAAATTCCCTCCTCAGGCCAAACATCTTCTCTCATCCTCTCTGAAGAGCTCCAGTCCAGCCTCCATATGTCCATTAGTCCATTTCTTGCACAGTCTCTTTCTCTTTCCATTCTTAGTTCCCTTTTGCCTTTTTAATTAAGGCAATCACTGGGTCACCACTTAACATCTTTGCCTGCACACTAGTAACACAGCCAGCTCCTTCTTGGTGTCCAGCAGGCCACTGGTACAGTCCACATACACCTGAACCAGTCCACACTTGACCTCTGAACTTTAACCCTTCCTCAGGGCAATCCAGAACCAACGTGTTGACCCAGAATGCGCTGGATGGTGGGCGGTGGCAGAGGGCTACAGCCACAGCCTCCTTATCCAGACAAGGGAGGCAGAAGGGCTTAGACATCCCCAACTGAGACTCAGCACCTTTACTTTCTCTTCATCATCTTCATCATCAATGTGTGAAGCATCTTCAGGGGGCCACAGCTTCAGCGCTCTGGGAGAGTGATAGTGGGAACCCAGTCATACACACTATGGCTCTCTTCACAGAACAGATTCAGCTTGTCCAGAGCAGGGTCTTTCCAAGGGTCTGCACTGGGGCTCTGGAATAAAAAAGGAGTCAGACATTTAGGTCAGGCTGTGCAGACACACAGTAACTGAGCAGCATACAGCAGAGGCAGACAGCAGTGATGCATGCATGAATCACAGACTACAGACTAGTGTTTCGTGACTGAGTGTGGCGGCTCCCGGTACATACCGTGACAAGAATGCAATGCGCGTCCTTGGGCTCGCCAGTTTCGTCTGCGCCTACTAGGTCAGCCAGGCGCTCAATGTCGTTGACGCGGACCACGTTGATGTCGTTGTCGAAGCAGAACGCCTGGATAAGGGTGAAGTGGATCTGAAGAGCGATGTCACACTCATATTCCTCATCCGTGGCGAGGACACAGAACGCAACGCTGTCTGGGTCACTGTGGGAGAGACAAAAATACCGTCAGCAAATATCCTCTTGCGATTTCTAAGGACGCAATACTGCAAAATAAAAACGTCTTGAATGTTTCAAATTTTGCAACCTTTTACTTACACATTCATTACTTTTGCAGATTCATAAACTCCAACTGTCAGGTATTCCTGCTTCTTAGCAGCCACCAGCAGCTCCTCCAAAGCTGTGCCTGCAGTTTGCACCCTTAACAAAGAAAAATACACATAATCAGAACAGGGAGCACACAATGAAAAACACGTGTAGTGGCATTAAAACGAAACACTGAATAATACTCCGTAAGTAACATACCTATCTGCGTTTTCCATTGTGCTGTCTTGTCCGTGGATCTCCTCCAGAGTCATAATTGTAATCCAAGAGCAATCGGGATGTTGCAATGAACAGAGTGTGTGTAATGCTCTTACACGGCTCTTGGGTTATTCTGAGGTCGGAACAGGCTGTGGGTGGTTTTATAGCAGCTCAGCGTAGTTTCTCGGCAAGGGGCGGTGTTTTCCGCTGCTGCCTCCTGCCATTGGCTCAGAGCAGCCTCTGTGAGGAAAGAAAAAGTCCCCATCAGTTCTGCTGATCTTGTTGACAACCCCACGTGGGGCAAGATTACAATCTTTCAAGAAATCCCCCCACCCTCCAGTTCCCCGTGCCTTGTCAACATCCAGCATCACCACAAAAACGAAAAGTCCTGTTTACGCTGAACTTCCAAAAGCTGCTTTTCACTTCCGTCAATTTGTGAACTCTGACTTCAGTCAAGCACTCTCACCCAAATACACACTTTCTTCATATTGCACAGTAAGTAAACACATACATGTTACAGAGTACAGGGCGTTTTGTAAAATTTCCCAGCACCTGAATTGATTTCTGTTTTGTTCAGGTTGTTTGCATCAGGTGGAGGACATACTTCACCCATTTCATCACAGGACACCTGCCTTGTGTTGTTGCGGGTTATATAATTGTCACACACCGTACTGTTGGGCATGTAATGTTTTTTCAGCTATCAAACAACATACCTGGGACATTGTACGCCATAGCAGACCATGTAATTGCAAAAGAAATGCCGATCAGAGGACATGACTTTATAGACCACTTAATTACATTCAAAAAAATGTTTTGCTAAATAAATTCATATTTGAACTGTGACTGTGGGTGAAATAGCAATGGAACTGTTTTCCCCTGGAACTGAACATCCCCGCTTCGGGGAATCACTGACGTGTTACATACAGTATATAAATAGTCCTTCCAAACTTTCCCTGCAGTTCCCTAACCTTGCTCTACTTTTGCATCATCACAACTTGTTTCGGTGCACCTGCCTGTTATGCTGTAACAATTATGTTACTGCTCACAGTATATGCTCAGTCACATATTATATGTTATTCAGGGCGCCATGTGTGTAACATGGCATGGAGAAGGGAGATCTGCAAGTCTTCTCTGACCCGGACAGGAGAGATTTGTTGATGGTGAAGCTTTTTGGAGGACTGACTGAAACAGCTTGAGACCGGCACACGCCAGCGCCTTTGTCCTTCCAATGAAAAGGAAGCCTGATTGCCGGTCTTTCTTGACGCGTGTCGAGTCTCCACCGAGACAACAGCGAGTCTGTGTCACAACAATACGCACGTCCTCCACCTGCCCCCGGTCCTTTCAATGTGTGTGTGTGTGTGTGTGTGTGTGTGTGTGTGTGTTTTCGTGCGTGAGTGCGTGCGAGCTTGCGGCACACTTTTTCTAGGCTAACCCATGGCAGATGCACGACAGATGCGAGAATCCCTCCCGAAAAGCGCCACGTGCCGGGACCACTTTCAGGCCAGTTTAATCTAAACAGGCTCTTAACACTGTGATTGTGTGTGTTTACATACAACATCAACGGCATTCTATAGATGCTGTGGCTGCAAGTTTACTGGTCTTAAATGAGTTCTTTTAGTTTCAGACTTTGTGTCTCTGATCTAGGCAACATTTATTCTTATAACAAATAACTGTTAAAAAAAAAAAGTGTTAAAGGGAGCTTGAATATTGCAAAATAATAATAATTATTATAATAAAATAAAATAAAATGTAGATGTAAATATCGCCATCATTTACCATTTCTTATTAGGCTAATGACTCCAACATTTAGCCTATTCTCATTGTATTTGGGAGTTGGATGACCTGTTGTTTCATAAATGGAGAATCGGAGTGCAGGGTCAGAATATGAGCTAACATCGCCATCTGCTGGTTATTCAGAGTGACCTTTCCTCTACATAACCAGTCTCAACATGTTGAATAAACCCAATGACTCATGATCCCATTGTCGCACTTGTGAGACAGCCACCAGTCCCAATGCTGTTGTTTCCCACAGCTGAGACTATATCAAAAATCAAGACCAATATTGTCTTCCAGGCATGTATCATAGGCATGGAAAGAAGCAGGACATGTGATCGCTTTCATACAAAAAAGTAGGAATTTATGAGCACAAAAGAGCATATGAACCAACTTAGTCATAACTAAATTTCTTTTTCAGTATAATCTGAACAAAGGTAAAATAATATCCACATTCTTGTCCCCAATAAGATGCCTTGTGTTATGTTTCATCTCATAACAGGTCTTTATGATGCAAGATATCTCAAGTCTTACATGATAAAGAATCGCAGAGCCAAAACAAGCAAAATTCAATGCAACCAAGATTCAGTATAAACTCAAGTATTTTTTCATATATTGTTAATAACCGGAAGAAAAAGCCAAGCACTATTTCACTATATAAAAAGTTTATTATTATAGATGTTCAGGCATGTCATACATAAAGAGTTCAGTACGGAAAAGTTACAATCATTTAAACTTATTTACATTCCATTGTTGGACTTTCAATCAAATGCCAGTGCCTTTTTTTGACAATGATCAACATTTAAAATTTCATTGACTGTCAAATATAATAAAAAGAAGTTCCAATATCATTTAGATTTCATTTATCACTGACAGTAACGTAATACACAAAAATAACAAACGCCTCACTGACAGGTCATTACATTTTTGAGTATATTCT
This sequence comes from Lucifuga dentata, assembly GCA_014773175.1. Classification (NCBI taxonomy): domain Eukaryota; kingdom Metazoa; phylum Chordata; class Actinopteri; order Ophidiiformes; family Bythitidae; genus Lucifuga; species Lucifuga dentata. The sequence continues at coordinate 7,459 of VXCM01006741.1, read as the reverse complement.
ACTGTAACAGAGTTTACCAAGTAGATATATTAAACCCTTCATTCACAGGTACCAAGGTATTTCAGACATGTAGAAAAGGGTATGAACTGTCCCATAAAGTTGTTAGAGGATAGGGAGGACTGGGGTCAGCTAACAATGGTAATATCAATGGTGCAGTGTCTTGTTTTCTCAAGCAAACAATTTTCTTTGCTTTACTGTACAACATAAAAACATTCCAAATTAAAAGGAGCATGAATACCCTTGTTACAAGGGAAGTACTACGAAACTTTACAAGTCTTTTCTAAATGGCCAAATGTCCTGCAATGGCTAAAGCAGCACAGTGGTCAACAACCACTTTGATCAAGCTTCATGAGAATCAAGCAGCCTATACTGTACAATGGCATGGATGTTGTTGGCAGACAGATCAAACTACTAGACCGATTTTAATAATTAACATCTGGATTTACCAAAGACAATCAAAGACAGACCAATTTCAAACCAAGCTCTTCCTAAAATGTGGTGCTATGGTGTTATTACTTCTCTTGAGGTTAACTGTTATAGGTTATATGACTGTAAGTTCTCTCATGGTGGTGCTAAAATTCACACATTTCCCTCACCACCACCACCTTGTACAATTTGGTAAGAGCCTACAGTCTTATGCAGCAAACAGAATCTTACTCTCATATATATTAGCTCTGCAATGTCTTGTTGTTCGAGTAGATTGTAATGCTGAAACACGGAAATCTTCCAAATCATTTTTGATCACTGGAGAAGGAAATCAGAACAAAGTGCTAACAAAGTAACAGCAGTATGTCAGAGGGCTGTGAAAGGGAAAGTCAGGAGAGACAGATTGATCCTTCACAACAATTTTCCCTTCTTCCTATTATACCATTAAGCTTCCTGCTGGTGCCAAAAGCATTAGGAGTATGGCTCCCTCTGCTGGTTATATTCATAAATATCTCCCTCCTACATCTCATCTGAGCGATGCTGCTGTAAAATGACAGATGTGGGTTTCCGGTCAATCCAGTTGTCTTTGGACCCTGAGACCTCATATGCAACGGCAGATGCCACTGCAGTATCAATGGAGCTTTCCTGTAAACCGCCGACTCCACCAGCCGGACTCGCCTTCATCTCAGCACCCTGAGCAGGACTGGGGAAGTCTGCTGAGGAGTTGCTGTTGACACTACTTTCCGAGTCAGGCTGCTCCACCCTCTGGTAGTCTGGGGTGTGGTTCTTCTGACCACCTGCGAATATGGCTTTGACGTTTTCCACCTCAGCTTGGGGCACTAAAATGACCTCCTCCTCTTCAGAGTCCATGTAGGACACGGAATCTGTGCTCTCTGGAGGCAGTGAGCGCAAGGTCCTGGAGATGACTGGATCAATAAATGGAAACATTTTAAACTGGTTAACAACAGCTCTGCAAAGTTCCATCTTGAAAAAGAGACTCGCTGAATGTTATTCATATAATACACAGAACAGCTGCAAGCAAGCTGTCAGGGAACTTATTCACCCAAAAATGTATTGAGTTATCCTTGCAGAATATTATACATATAGAAAGACGCTCAAATACTGATGCTAACCTGTGAATATTCTCAATATTTTTCTGACTCAACAAAAATTGTATTAAAATGCCATGAGGAGTGAGGCCAGTACAGTAAAACCCAATAGCCACTAAATTACTTGTCTCAAAAATATGTTGAGCAAGGCTTAAATATAAACCAAGCCTCTTTTTAAATCTAGAAATAACTTACTGGAAGAGGGTGTGTAGAGTTCCTTTTGTCCTGTGTTGCTGCCAAATGGATTGACTGATGGGAAGATGATGAGGCAGAAAGAAAGCAGGAATACCTGGAAGATCAAAGAAAAGAGAGAGTAAAGAAAAACAGTTCTATATCACGGGAATTTTTTAATGTGAAATCAACCGAGAGTAAGCAGTTTTTTAAATCATCATGTTGGTCTATGTTCTAGTATTCTTTGTACCATAACACATGTGCTGGTTGTGCTGGGCTTCATCGTGGACATTTTCACCATAGCCTGCAGCTTCCTCAGTTGCTCTATCAAGGACCTGCAAGAACCAAAAGAAAGTTGCACACGTTAACAGACTCCTAAATATTATCTAGCATATGTTACTAAATATAACAGCAGAAGCGATGTGCCTGAGTCTAGTCATCTTACATGTTCTGTTTCTGAAGTATTTGGACTTTCTTCTGTAGTTCCAGGTTGTGTGCTGTGCAGATGGAAACCCTGTGGAAGGTAGTACATCATTTAAATCAACAAATGTATTTATACAAACATACAAGCAATATTTGAACAAACTTAACATTTACTCTAACATCACTAGAACAACAGTTCACCAAACCTGAAAAATAGCAAGCTTGGTGACAGAGTTTGCTGGAGTGGCACTAACTTCATGGCTTAAGTTACTGTTTTTTCCCCCTGCAGCTCAAAAGGCATCATCTGTCCATTTTGCTGTAGCTGGCAGTCGTGAATGTTGAGGGTGGGTTTGATTTGCTGCTCATATTCTCGTTATTTAAAAAAAAAAAAATAGTCCGACCATGACCATGTCTTGACCATGTTACTGGAGTAACATGGTCAAGACATCAAGAAAATATATTTGAGATGTTATGAAATACTTGGAATCATATTAGACTAAATTAAGTAAACAAAAGTAAAGAAAGGAAACGTGTATGATGAAGGGGGCCCGGGAGTGTGTGACTACAAAGGGTAAGGTGGAGAAATCCTGTGCTTCATCTGATTGCCAGCTTCAGAACAATTGTTCAAACACTTTTTTGTATTTCGGAGGATTTTAGCAGAGAGAATCAACTTCTCACACCTGTTTTCCAGTCCGTCAACATACACTTTCTTCTTCTTGCGGCTCTCCTGAGCAGACTGCTTATTGCGGATTTTTCTCTTAACCCTCTTCAAGGTCCTCTCCTCTGCCTGTCACACACAGAGACAGAACGTTGATATGACAGATAAAGTGCAGTAATCCTGAGCAGCTGTGCCTCAGAAAGACCAGACAGAGAATGCAAATGATATATTCAAACATCAAAAGTGTAGCTGCATTATTCTGTGTGTATCATGTTAACATTATAACAGTGTAATGTGACAGTTGTTTTGCTTATAGTGATGAACCCACAGAGAAATCACACCCAGCTCTGCAGCTGCACGGAGATTTTAGCTTCTTTTTAGCTCATCGTTTTGGTTTTTCTGGCTCACAAATGCACTTCATGGCTGCCTCTTTAAGACAGCCATTTGAATAATAAAGCTCTAACAAACTGAGCACAACTTGTCCAGCATGAACAAACTGAGATGCTGGTGTAGAAATTCAATAAACTGGTACATAAAACCCCAGATATGTTCTCAAAAGTTGGTGCAGACTAAAACAGTGCAAAAAAAAGAGTGAATGCTGGACTTCAATTCAGTCATTCAGCATTTTTACTTGATTCAATTATATTATTTTTTGATATTTGCTACAAAGTGAAATTTACTGTAATTTTAATATATCTACACATACTGTGTTTGATTTTGCTCACGTACATTTAGCAGATGTTGTCATCCCAAGTAACTTACAAGCTGTTCATTGCATAATTAAAGGTCCAAGAATGCTCACACAGGTGTTTTCACTTACTCTGGCTGATTAGGCTTTTTGTCTGCATTGTGTATGTGTGCTCAAACTGTGCTTGACTGACATCTTCCTGACTCTCCTGACTGCTTTGTTTCACCTATTAAAGCAGAACGTCACAGTTATGATTTTTTTTTTTTTTTTTTTTTAAATATATGCAATTAGTGACCTTAGCAAACACCCAGGATAGCACCACCTGACTTCAACAAAAGAGTATTTAAACATCTAGAATAACTGAAAATGTCTTTGTGAGTGGGCAGGGACTTTAAGACAAGGACCATATCAAGCGAACAGTTAATTGGTTTGAGCAATTACCTTTGTAAGAGGCATGTGTGTAGGAATGGTGAGGCCCTCTTTGGCCAAAAGTCTCTTCTCCTCTTCAGTGAGCACAATCTCTTTAAACTGGAACTGGAAGGATGAAACAGGAAGTTTTTGAAATGACCTGTTATTTTGTGGCTGTTCAGTAGAACATTTTTCAGATGGCACCACTAGATGGGGCCAGAGTTGCAGCATGCAATTCTTTTTTTTTTTTTTTTTCNTTTTTTTTTTTTTTTTTTCCTCAAGAATGAGCTCATCAGTGGAACACATCAGGGATGTTATTGAGGCATACTAAACTGAATGTCATCACCTACTCACTGAAGTATACGGAGAAAATGGTTAAAATGAGATTGAATGTGTTGCTAAGGACAGAAACACCAACCTGTTCTGTTTTACTGGACTGTGTTGAATTCTGTGTTGTATCCTCTATGGCCAGAATGAAGGGCAGCTCACTACTCACATCCTGCTCCATTTCCTCATTTACCAGATCATCTGACACAACCAGAAAAATACTCAATTAAATTAAACTTAATAAATTTGCCATAATCCCACATCTATGTGATGTAAATGTTGTAATAATTTTCAAGTATGCTTACAGATGCCACAAAAGAGATCATGGCCAACACTCCTCAACACATACCAAGATCGATGAAGACGTCTGTATCTGGTTGTTCTGCCCTCACACTCTGCAGGATGTCCATGTCCCTCCCTCCACTTTGCTGCAGAGAGTAGCTATGGTCCGTCTGGACTGTGAGGGCCTCTATGCTCTCTGTCTGCAGCTCTCCTGGGGCCGGTGCTGAGTCTGAGCACAGCGGGCTGGGCTGGGAGTAGCTGGGGCTGGGCACAATGTCAGTATCGCTGCCCTGGGGACTTGGACATCCCAGAAGGTTGTTGTTTCCACCTCCACCACTGGTGCTGCTGTCATCAGAGATGCCACTGTCACTGCCCAAGGGAGAATGGGAGGGACAGATGGCTGTCATGTTGTCCTCTCCCTCTAGCAAGCTGGAAAGGAAGTCCTCAGTATCCATACCTGTCAGCATCTGAGGACAAAAAGGAAGTATTACACTGTGAAGCACATACATATAGTAAGTAATTCAACAGGCTCACATGTTTTAGCAGCTTCCTGGCTTTGTGGTTACTCTGAAATCCAGATGGAAACTAAAGGAGACCATGTCCAAGCTGATGTGGCATGCACACTCTCCCCATGGAATTATATACATCTCAGGTGAGTAAAGGTAAGCAGTACAGTAAGTGTAAATCTCTATAAAACCTTCAACCTTTTTTAAAAAATTCAATTTGCACATTAATACCAATAGCTTGCTTTAATTTAATTAATTTATTTTTTTTTTTTACTTTCTTCTGTTCTACATTATTTAGTATAGGTGTTCTTTTTTGTCTTTTACCTATCTCATTGTGTGTTTCTTGTAATTGCTGCTGCAACACTGAAATTTCCCCAGTATTACAGACAGAAAGCCATTTATTAGTTTGAAAATACTTTAGTCAATGGGAAAATACTCAATAGCAGTATTTTCAATACAGTCTAAAACTTGAAGATTTGAATGTCTTACATCTTGTTCAGACAGCCAGGATTCAATAAGCCCATTCCCATCAGGGAAGAAGGGCTCAGTAGATCCATCCAGTCCATCCTGGAACAGGATCCCTAATAGGTCTGCTCCATCCATGTCTGGAAGGTCCTCAGTCACTGACATCTGTGGCATGTGTTAAGTTTAATATCAGTTAGGAAGTGAGATGAGACCTTGTCTACATTTTTTGTTTATTGCAATTTGTGATAAAACTTAAATGGCATCTTTTCCTGGACTTCTGCTAATCTCAGTGTGTAAGTGGAAGAGTGCACTTAGTAGTACTGCCAGTAGTGAAAATCAATATGGATCAAGTCTGATGGGCAGTCATGTGTTGTAAAGGAGCATAGTCCACTTTTAGGGAAATCTAGGGTGATTACTTCTCCAGTTTGTAAAGGTAAGTCATGCATTTGCTATTGAAACAGAATGATGGGGTAGAAAAATGGAAGGTAAGATAATTTCAAAATGCAAATGAGTGCAAGAGAGAAATAGAGGATTGTTAACAAATGCTAGTTTTTGCTGAGTTTAACTGTTCTTTATTTCGAATAGTGTATAATGATATAAATATATTACTGAGATATTACTGAGATATTACTTCCACCATGACTTCCAAGAAGTCATGGTGCAAGAGGATGTTGACACTACACACTACACTTCATATTCGGGTCTAACTGCATTGTCAGGATGGCAGACTTAATTAAGATCAGAATTCTGAATATATGAGATTATATATTATTATACATTATCAACAGGGAAATAACACGTTTACTAACATGCTGCATATTGCATCATCGCCACACTCCCACTATGAGCTCATCTTCTACGCACCCTGCCCCCACATCTTTGTCACGAGAATCCTGTACGGCATCGTGTCAAAACAAATAAGATGCATAACTGTTACTGTAAGGCAACGACTGTTACTATTCTGTATTATTTATGACGTAGCAAACAAAATGTGAAAGAGTCTGAAGGCAGGGGGTCCATAATGTTTTTTGTCGTGCAAGGAGAATAGCTAGTTACAATAAAACCCTCACTGACCAGACATAAATGAAATGACCTATTTTAGGTAGCAGAGGTAGCAGAGGGCATATAGCAATGTAATCACTGAACTGTTGTTCTTAAAACGACAAAATGGTAAATGCATTAATCAATCGGTCAGGAAGAAGGAAATACATCGCCTCACATCGACAAGACAGCTAGTGTTAATGCTAGCCTGATAAACCTGTCATAATCTTATTGTCGAGAAGGCGTGGTCGTCGGTGACAGAAAACACACAAAAAACGCATAACCACGGTTAATATTTATGTAATTTAACTTACCTTCTATGGCAACAGGAAAAATACCATTCGACTGAGTATGTCCGGTTGGTTTGGGGTTTCTAGTACACTCAGCGTTTGCGCTAATGCTACCGTCTCCGGTCAATCCCCTTCCTCCAGAAACCACCTTCCAACAAGGCAAAAAATGCGTCATCACGTAAAGGCGAAGTTGCTTACGTAAACCACGTAGGGACTTCTGGGAAATGTAGGGAAGTTCTGTAGTACTGTAGTGTTTTCTGCTCTATCTCTGTAGGCCTACATCCTACAAAATATTATGACGCAGTTCTGCAGAACAGTTGTTTGCGAAATAGCAGTGGTTGCACTTATTCATGAAAAATACACCACACACACACACACACACACACACACACACACACATCAATAACATTTAAATTANTCATGAAAAATACACCACACACACACACACACACACACACACACACACACACACATCAATAACATTTAAATTAATTTTAATCATAAAAAAAGTAATAGAAGTGTCATAACAAAATAACTCTTAAGTTCAAAATGCAACTGATCATTTTGGTGGTATTGGTAGCTTAATGTCATTTATTTATTGGAATGCAGCCTCAAGGGGGCACAAGCCAGTGTCCACCTTGTGCCGGTCCCAAGCCCGAATAAAT
>VXCM01006740.1:0-31158 GCA_014773175.1 Lucifuga dentata | reverse complement strand
AGCACCTGTAATTTCATTATATGTTACGTATAATGACAATAAAGCTATTCTATTCTATTCTATTGAGTTCAGGACAGAAAACAACCTTGGTTGAGATGTTAAAGATATCAGCATATGTTAAACATATGTTGATATGTTGCATGTTATTTATGGCTTCAGCCATAAGGTGGCAACTGGTCAAGGTTGACATGTTCTTATTGTGAGGAGAATCATCTTATTCTGAAAATATGACTTTGCTCAAGGGGAAGTTTGTCTTATTCTGAAAAGACTGAATCTTGTTTGTGTCAGTTGAGGTTAGCTTGAATGCTTAGCAATGCAGTGAGGCTAAAAGGCTGTGAAGTTCTTTGTTGTTTCTATGTTTTTGATTAATGAAGCCACATTTCATTTTAAACTATATTTTTCCTTCTCCATAATTAGCGTGAGCTGTTAGCTCACGCTAATGCTTACACTAACACTAATGCTCACGCTTTAATTTTAGCTACAGGAACTGGGGGAAAAACGTAAACATTAGCATAGCTGCAGGAAATGAAAAAACAGATGTGTTAATAGCGTTAATTTTTTTTAGCGTATTAAACAGTCCACATCCACAGCCCTAGTTTAAATTGTAAGAATTGTTAATAAATCTTCCAATTAATTCAATGAATAAGGTAATAAGTAATTGTTAATTAAATTAGTATATTAAAAATAAATTCTAAAACAGCTCCAGATTATTACTGTTACTAGTAATAATCAGAAAAATTGATCATATTGCTTGATTACCTTGGCTTGCCTTTCCATTTGCAGTGTAATTATTACAGTGAGTGCTGAACTTTGACCTTTTCTTCCCTTTCTCCTGCAGAGACTTGGTGCACAGACAGACAGCCAGTGCGGTGGTGCAGCACATGTCTTTGGGAGTCTATGGCTTTGGCTGTGAAGACTCTCTAAACCACCTGCTGAACTACGTGTGGCCCAATGTGTTTGAGACGTCGCCTCACGTCATCCAGGCCGTCATGGGTGCTCTGGAGGGGCTGAGGGTAGCCATCGGGCCCTGCCGCATGCTTCAGTACTGCTTACAGGTAAAACCAACCAGGACCATCCCTTTTACATGAAATGACACATCAATCAAGTTATTTGGTACTAAAGAAGTTTTTACAGTCCTTTTTAAAGTGCTGCAGGTGTGTATCGCTTGCTTATGCAACATGTTTAATCACACCTTTGAATGAAATTGTTAAAGGACCATATTGCTTATTTTGCATTTTTGAGCCCAATAAATACTATGTTAATACCATCTGTTTTCCAAAAAAGGTAAAACCTGTTTTGGAAATTTTTTTTTTTTAAATTTTCCTTTATTTTCAAGGTGTCCCTGGATCCTTAAAAAGTCTTAAATTTGTTTGTCCAAAATTAAGGCCTTAATTATCCTTAAAAATGATAATTAATCCCTAAATCCATCTTTCAATGGTCTTAAAAATACCAAAGCCACAGTAAACAAGACAAGATTGCTATATTTTCCTGTGTTGTACAGTGAAATCTTTGTAAAGAATTTGGCAAATTTGTAATTACTGTTTTGCATTTTAGCATAACGGGGATCGGAATGTGCGGAACCAACAGCAAATCATTCAGTTGTGGGGGGGCAGGGGCTAGTTTCAGGTACGCACGTTAGCAGCTTGCACTTCAGTAGCTAGCGGCAACGTCAGTGATGGGGAAGTGCAAATTTAATATGAGTTGGATGGATAACCCTACATTTGCAGCATGGTTAAGACCTGTTCAAGGTAATAAATATGAGGCCTCTTGTATCCTGTACAAGAAGCTCTTCAAACTCAGCTCAGTGGGAGTTAAAGCTGTGGAATCGCATATGCGATTCCACAGCCATTCACAAAATGGCTGAAAGGTCAGTTTACATCAGCAGTTACCTATAGAGTAGTGATCTTGATGTTATTTTTCAGCACTTCAGTTACAGTAAATATTTGGACAAAACTATTTGTAATGTGGTCACATAAATTTTGCTATTTCGCTAATGTAAAGCCTTAAATTTGATCAAAGTGGCCTTTAAAAAAGGTCTTAAAGTCTTAAATTTAAGTTTCTTAAACCTGCAGATACCCTGTATTTTGCCAGATCTGCTAATCTTTCAAAATCAAATGTTCAGTGATAAGCCCTCCTTAAAATTCAGTGTCTCGCCTGCTATCACTAACACACGTTTGTAGAAGTAACGGTCGTTTCAGTTTCTCTGTAAAAGTCGTCTTCCCCTGAGACTAAATATCCTGGAGGAGACATACATTTTCTACCGTGTAGCTCCATGTTGGATCGATTAAATCAAATAACTCTGACAAAAAATTTAAAAGAAGCTGTGTTTGCTGTGATGGATTACTGATGTCAAGCACATTTCAAGTCTCTGCAAGTTGATTTTAATAGCGTGCTGGAATGAACTGAAGCAAATAACTGTCTGGAAGGTAGGAAAAACAAATATAAAATGTACTGATCCAGTGGTATGCTTTGGAAAATTGTTGGCAGTAAAGTAACCTGTATGGGGGTTGTATTTATTGAGCTCAAACATGCAAAATCACTGGTATACTCCTTTAAGATAGCAATGCAGGAAACCAAGCACCCTGCCAAACTGTCTTTAAAAAATGTAGTGACAAAGCGGGAGGAAGAGTCACTTCCTGTGTCAGACAATAAAAAACCCTGAAGTAAAGTGGATCATTGCGTAACAGACGCTGGTTCACTCCTCAAGTTGTTTGTGACTGTTAGCCTTTACAAAACAGGTCGGTGGACTAAGTCGTGCTGTATTTTCTGTATCTCCAGGGCCTGTTCCATCCAGCCAGGAAGGTGAGAGACGTCTACTGGAAGATTTACAACTCCATCTACATCGGCTCACAAGACGCCCTCATTGCCCACTACCCACAAGTCTACAACGACGACAAAAACATGTACATCCGCTGCGAGCTGGAATACGTCCTGTAAATACAAATTTGTTCTCTCTCTCTCTCTCTCTCTCTCTCCCTCCCCCTCTCTCCCTCTCCCTCTCCCCCTCCCTCCTTTTCTCAAGTCTCTCCTCCCTGTTGTCTGATCTGTCACGGTCTAGGACTAAGTCAGATTTCAGTTAGCTAATGTTTTGGTTTTTTATAGGGCCAAAGAAATCAATCCAGGCACATGAAGCCTTTTTATCGACACTCACTGGCCTAAAATTGTAAAACATAAAAGGAAGGAATTACGGAAAACAAAAGCGAGATTACTGGAGTTTGTATGTCCTTTTTTTTTTTTTTTTTNTTTTTTTTTTTTTTTTTTGTTTATTTTTTGTGGGCGTTCCCTGTAAGGAATGACTGAAGAGTAGCTTTGATTAAGGAATGCAGAGCAGTCATCTAAATGTTTTAAAATGTTTAGTTTTTTTCTGTATCGATGCAGGCCTCTGTACTGGCTGCTCTCTTTGTGTAGCCTCCCATCAAACACAGCTCCTCTGCTCTTATTAGATTGTTGCTTTATTTAACTGAATAAAACTGTTTGTGTATAAAATCCAGTCTGTGTTTTAATGATTTATGTACATGTCAGCAGGTTTAGGTTCTAGTTTAATTTACTTTTATTGTTTTTTTACTTTATTATATTTTATTTTTCCAAGGAAAATGGAGATTAAAAATGGTGATTTTCTTAAGTCAAAGTGTGCAGGTGCGTCTCACCTTCATGAGGTTTGATGCTGGTCTGGATTTCTGTTTGAGCCTAATATATTAAATTTTCATACACGTAACGTAATCATTTCCCAAAGCATACTACTGGAACGGTGAATTAAAAATGTTTTTCCTACCTTCCAGACTGNAATCATTTCCCAAAGCATACTACTGGAACGGTGAATTAAAAATGTTTTTCCTACCTTCCAGACTGCCTTTGGTTTCAGTTCATTCTGGTATGCTATCAAAATCAACTTGTTGATATTTGAAACGTTCTTGGGATAGGTAATCCATCATCACCAACAAGATGTGTATTCAGGTTTTGTAATTTTAGTGTTTAAGCTCAATAAAAAGCGTGGAGTGAATGTATGCCTCCACTGGGGAATATAGTCCCAAAAGAAGACCTGTGTTTATGAAAAATTTAAATGACCATGACTTCATCAAGCTGCATAACTATTGGCAGGCAAAACATGGATTTTTAAGGTGGGTGTATCACTTGAATATTTGATTTTGAAAGACTAAACAGATTTAGCAAAATATCAGGAAAACTGAAATATGGTTTTATCCTTTGTGAAATGATTGTCAGTAATGTAACGTATGAAAATTGAATATATTAGGCTCAAACATGCAAAATGGATGGTATGGCCCTTTAAATAGTTTCGCAGCTTATGCATCATCTGCTTCTTTCCTTCATAGTGTACACACTCCTTTTATTCCCTTTTTGCTTCCCTTCCTTTATATTTAAAAGCTTACACACGACAGTTATTTTCAACATCATCCTCACCCACCTATTAAAATAAGTTTTGCTTATTTATAAAACTGAAGCAGTTTAGTATACTTTTTTTATTTTTACATAAGGGGCACATACTTCCTACCTAGGTGAGTAGTAAGAAGTTCCTTAATTTCTTCAGCTGGATGAATAATGATTTGAAAGATTCTAGACTGGATTCTGGGCAGCATGGTGGCTTAGTGGTTAGAAGAAGGTTCTGGGTTTGAATCTGACTGGTTCCTTTTTGTGGAGTTTGCATGTTTTCCTGTATCTGTGGGTTTCCTCCCACCTCCAAAGACATGCAGATTAGCTGAACTGGAAACTAAATCGACTGTAGGTTTAAATGAGTGTTTCAGCCTGTGATTGGCTGGTGACCTGCCCAGGTGTACCCTGCTCTCGCCCAATGACTCTGGGATAGGCTCCAGCCCCCTGCAATCCTGAAGTATAAATGGGTACGGATGATGGATGGATAGACTGGATTCTGTGCTGCAAAACTGATTCACCCACTTACACTTGAGCCACACAGCACATTAGTGGATAATGTGTGCTGCTGTGTTTAGGGACAACTAGCTGCTGCCATGACAAACCTGTTGTCCTTGTTATCATTCTGCTGAGACACAACAACCAGATAAAGCAAAAATAGAGCATGGGGGTTGGCTGGCAGGCTGTCCTGCTTAGGATGAGCTCATCCCTCACATCATGTGGGTAAACTAAGCCTGAGGGTCTGGAAGCCATACAAACAAATCTAAAGAAACTCTGCTTTTGGTGGATTTCTCTGTTCTATATCCTCAGAGTTACACACAGTACATAGCCTGCATTTCTAATTCACAACCTTCAATTATTTTCCCTAACTCGGCTTGCTTGTGCCTTTTCAAAACTTGTACAGACACGACATGAATGCTGTCGAAGTATGAGTTGATGCAGTGGTGTTGAAGAGTTAGGACTCCTCTGCTTCATTTGCATGCCCTTTCCATCACCTTTGCTGCTCCTTCGCTCCACGCCAAGAAGAGATCAGGGCATACAAATGAAGAAATTAGAATTTCAGTTGCACTAAAACACACATATCAAAGGCAACCCTCCTACACACGTTTTATTCTGGCGAATGCGCACGGCTGAATGCTCATACCTCCACAATGGAAAAACCTCCCCCACTCTTCTTTCTCTCCAGCTCCTCTCTGCCGCACAGCCAGAGAGGCCCGCGTGCTTTGACCCAAATTTCCCAGGCAGACGCCATCATGCCTTGGATCTAGGAAAGCTGAGGAAAATAATAACATGAAGTCTGTTTTGGGTGTGTGAGACAGTGGAAGAGGTGAATCCACCGAGGATGTGTGTGCATGAGCAACAAAGTTGTTAATGCAGGCCTACAGGGTCAAGACTAGTGAGGGTGAGAATTTATGACACATTTCTTCACATTTGGTTGAGCAAGGGCTTATCTGACCCAGGTCACATGGTCCCACAGGCATGCTGTACGTCTGCCTGCTGTACAGTGCTCTGTGGTTTAGTATCTTATCTAGAGTCAATTTTGGTGAATATGCGGATTTATAATGTAATCACCAGAATCAAAGCTTGTTTTGAAGTGTGCACTTATCTTCCAGACATGGCACAATATGTAATTACTTGTTTTCTTCTCTTCTTTTTTTAAATTAGAGTTCATAATATTATTGATGGCAGACTGTCACATTAAGGCCAAAAATGTAGAAATTTGTCTTTTTACATTTTGGGAATTACATGGGCTGGGCCAAATGTAGGACAAATTTCTAAAAAGTAGACAATAAAGTTGTTTTGAATCGACTTTGATCACATTCAGCTTCTGTGATGGTTTATAAAACTCAAGCCAGTTTCAGGTATCTGCTATTGATTTTCATGCACAGAAGTGAATGGAAACTAAACTGCCTGAAAGTTAGGAAAGATACTGAAACCTCCAGCATTCAGAAACCGTCAGCAGTATTGTAAAGAACACATGACTTGCATTTAGGAAGCCATAACTGTCCTCAAACATAAGCAAACTAAGTGAATCCTTAAGCTTGCTGGCCCCCAAACAAGCAAATAACACATGGGGAATTCTCTGCTCATTTTTTTCATTTAAGTAAAACAATCTAATCCTGTTTTGCAGTTTCCATAAAAAGGAAATTATGTCAAGCAAATGAGTTGGTTTAGTAGTCTAATTTATTTACTTTGAGTGATTTATTTATCTATATTTTTCCTTTGGAGGTTGAATTTTGCTTTGGGGCCCAAAAATGCTTAGGCTGGCTGAGGAAGCAGCTAAAACAAGCAGAAACTTTAGAATGGCCCAATCCTCATACTAATACTTTGACAGCTTTTGTTTTTTGGGAATTATTTTATTTTAACCCAATATCCATTTAAACTCTTAGTTGCAAAATTACTTTAGACTCCAGGGGGTTATGCAATATGTGCACCACTTTTTAATAAATTTTGGACGATCCAGTGTAAAGGAGCATACTGGTAATTTTGCACATTTGAGCTCAATAAATACTACCCTCATACACTTTACAATGCTGCCAACCATTTACCAAAACATACTACTGAGTGTTGAATTATAGAATTGTTTTTCCTACCTTCCAGACTGCTATTGGTTTCAGTTCATCCAGTGGGCTATTAAAATAAACTTGTAGAGACTCGAAACATGACTTGACAACAGTAATCCATCACAGTGGACCAAAAATTGTTTTTATTTTTTTTGTCTAAGTTACTTAATTTAACTAGTCCAACATGGAAATGCAAGGAAGAAACATCCACAAACATCTATAAACATCTACAGATATTCACAAACATTCACAAACATCTACATCCACAAACATCCACAGTCCTGGGACTATATTCCCTGGCGGAGGAAATATAGTCCCAGGGAATGTAGTCCTGGGACTATAGTTTTTAGAGAAATTAAAATGACCGTGCCTTCTACAAACAGACTTGTTAGCAGGTGAAATGCTGAATTTTAAGGTGAGGGTATCACCTGAACGTTTGATTTTGAAACATTAGATTACTTGGTAAAACAACGCAAAAACTGAAATACGGTGTCATATTTTGGAAATCGGTTGTCAGTAACGTAACGTGTATGAGGGTAGGATTTATTGTAAACTCACCGGTGTGGTCCTTTTCCTTGTCAGTCTCTTGGCGTCCAGTGGGTGGCAGTAGTGAGGAGCTGTTATTGATGCTGGAGCCTCTCCTCCTCCTGCATCAGGACAGCAGCAACTTCCTGTGAGCGCTGTTCACGGAGTCCAGCCTGGCCGCTCAGGGAGGCTTCTGGCTCTGCACCCCGGGGAGGAGGGACGTACTGTGGGTAGTGTATGGCTCAGAGACACGAGCGGAACCTCCGTGGAGCAGCAGCAGCAGCCATAAACGTGGATTATTCACATCAGTGGGACAAGCCTTTCCCCTCTTCCGTCCGACTCCGAGCGGCCGCCTCGGTTCAGCAGCGTCGCCGCAGATAGCGTCAGTGGAGCGGGCTTCATGGCCCTGGTGCTTCCCGTCCCGGCCTTTATCACCATCAGCATCCTCCTGTCTGCCTGCTAGAGAGGAACACGGAGCGAAAGCCTCAGCGTTTAGCCCAGCTGAACCCCGCGGGAGCCGGAGAAAAGGCGAGGAGAGCGGGCTGCGGAGCGGCGGCTGCTGCACGGTGGAGCCGTGCCGGAGGGAGTGGATGAGCAGCCGGAGCTGACCCAGAGATGGCTGTTCTCAAACTGGCCGAGCAGGTAAAGCCGCTAGCTGCTGCTAGCTATACCAAAAACACCACATCAAGCAGCGAACACGGCCTTTATCTCTTCATTCAGCTGTCAGGTCACATCATCATTATTCTTATTATCAGCTATGGTGATGTGTCTTTGTGTTTTATCTGTGGCAGCGAACAGAAAACTGGGAAAATTAAATTTCTCATTCCACCATGTAGCTGAATGAACTGACTTTTTTAAAGCTTTATTTTTTTTTAATTTTATTGGCCTTGTTAAATTTAGAACATCTCCTCACACACACACTTCCTGCTCTGTTTGCTAGCATTCTCTGAGCTAAAGGAGCAGACGTTACAAACCTGTTTCACAGCAGGGAAAGAACAGGTGTAACTAATTACATTAACTATGGCTCTGTTCCATTTAGGTGTGTCAATGAGCCAGCATGCATGAAACAGGCCACATGGTACCGACCCACCTAAATGGAATGCAGCCATTGGTAATGTGTGTTGCAGCTTGTTGAAGTGGAAATGTCAGCATTTAAATGATAGCTAGCAAAATATTTTAGTCACCTCAAGCTTACCTTCAGTAAGAAGTGGAAGGATACCAGGTCCAGCTGGGACTCGAACCAAACCACAAGCCAACCTGTAACTCAGTAATAACATTTTGCTAAATTTCTAGATTTGTTTTGGAGATGGTCTCTGTGTTTTGGAGCGTGGGGCTGGGTTACATATGGGGGCGGAGTAACATGTGCTACTGTACCTCAACCTTACCTGAACCCACCTAAGATGTAACTCTGCCTCACTTTAGATGTACAGTATGTTTATGTGCATCTTAAAGGACCATACCACCCATTTTGCATGTTTGAGTCTAATATATTCAATTTTCATACACGTAACGTTACTGACAATATGGTCCTTTAAAGTCATAGTTTATGGCAGACATCTTTGAAACTGAAGATTTTGGGTGAGCTATATTAGTTTCACTGAGAAACAGCCTTGTGTCAGCTCTACAATAACCTTTAGATATTATCTAGGGATTTTTTAGAGAAAATGTTCAAACTGTAGAGGAATGAGTAATCCTTGATCTTTAGACTGAGTACTTTTAATACTTGAGTACACACTCCAGTGCTTATTTACTTTTGCTGAAGTAAATGTGCCTCATTAGAAATCTCTGATCTGAAGCAGCTTTTGGTCCGTTAAGCCATATCAGTTCTGTGGTAACTTCAGGGAACAGAGTGGGGAAGGACGCAGTTTTCTGTTTTTTTTTTTTTTTTTAANTTTTTTTTTTTTTTTTTTAAACTTGTATTTTTACATAACTAGAACTGTGGGACTTCCTGTTATTTTCTGACAACACGCCGATGAGGCCTGATAACTCTGGATGCCTCAACTCGCAGACAGTTAAAAGGCTTGTAGATGTAGATTTCCTCGACTGTCACAGCCAAAAATAAGAGCTTATATCACGTGCTGATCAACAGCGGCTCATGTGACAATCTGCTAATATAAATGCTCTCTTAAGACGCAGAAATGATTTTTTTTTTTGGCTTACTGGCTTATCAAGAGGTCAAGGTCACATGCTGAAGGAATAGAAGGGTTAAAGTTTTTTGTGCAGTCAGTTGCTCAGGCCTAGTACGTATAAAAATGTCTCAGAAATGCCTAAAACATATGAGTCAAAAATTATGTAACTTTCAGCAAAGTCTGAGTGTGATTCTTAAAGGACCATACCAAGTGTTTGCAACTTTGATGTTGCTCATCACATATTATTATCACTATACAAATTGGAGAAAATAGCACAAAACCTAATATGTTGCCTTTAAAGGACCATACCGAATGTTTGAGCCTAATATATTAAAATTTCATACACATAACGTTACTGAAAATCATTTCCCAAAGCATACTACAGGAACGGTGAATTAAAAATGTTTTTCCTACCTTCCAGACCAACATTGGTTTCAGTTCATTCTGGTACGCTATTAAAATCAACTTGTTGATACTTGAAATTGTTGGGATAGGTAATCCATCATCATGAACAAGATGTGTATTCAGGTTTTTTTTTTTTTTTAGAAGTCTCATAATTAGTGTCTAAGTGCAATAAAAAGCACAGAGTGAATGTATGTCTCCACTGGGGAATATAGTCCCAAAAGAAGACCTGCGTTTATCAAAAAATTTAAATGACTGTGGCTTCATAAGGCTGTGTAACTATTAGCAGGAGAAACATGGATTTTTAAGGTGGATGTATCGCTATTTGATTTTGAAAGATTAAGAGAGTTTGCTAAATATCAGGAAAGCTGAAATACGGTTTTATCCTTTGGGAAATGATTGTCAGTAACCATACGTGTATGAAAATTGAATATATTAGGCTCAGACATGCAAAATGGCTGGTATGGTCCTTTAAGCTTGTGACAATGCATTTATATACGCGATCAAATGAGGTTTTAAAATTTTATGAGCCTTAGAAGGAAGAATATTTTGTTATTGTAGAAGACGTAAACTGTTATCTTACCCGAAAACGTAAAAAATCACTTAATTTGGACATGCTTTTTTTTTTTTTTTTTTNTTTTTTTTTTTTTTTTTTTTAAACTATGTGACCTCTAATTTTTTTTAACAGTTGCTACCTAATGACAGTGCACATTAGGGCTTTTTGCATAGCGCTTCCACCCAATTCAATATGTGCTAAAGAAAGGTGGAACAGGAAGTTGTTAACTATGAATTTCCCCTGTTGCACTGCTGGGTGTTTATGTACAAGCGTGTCCTGAATAGCAAACATGCGATCTTGACATGGTTCCTGTGTTATTTGCCCACCTTGTTATTTTATGAATATAGCTTTCCTGTATTGTTTCCGGTGTGTGTTGTAGGTGAAACTCCTCTTTTTCATCAGAGAGTTAATCAGAGAGTTTCGGGGACTTACAGAATGGCACTGCACTTTGTTTTTTTTTTGAACTATGAATTTATTAATTTCTTATGGCTACTTATACATCCAGCAACCTTATCTTCTATGAATCACGCTCATATGGAACTTTTCTGCATTAGGATATAAAACATTTCTAGAATAGAATATGATTTTTTTGGGAAATGGTTGTCTGTAAGATAACATGTATGGAGGGTGTATTTAGTAAGTAGTTAGTATGTATTTAGTAAGTAAATATTGAATGACTGGACAAACATTTCTGCATTTTCACAACCTAACACTGATGATGGGTCAAATAAAGCAGAAAAATTCTCAGCACTATATTGGTTCATGGGACATTTATTAGGCTCCAACCATGCAAAATCACTGGTATTGTCCTTTAAGCTCAGAACATGTCTGGGTAGAGTCTGCTGTTGTTTATAGAATGAAACCAGTGATAATTTGATGGAGGAAGTGAGAGAGAGAGAGAGAGAGAGAGAGAGGAAGGTAGAAGGGGAAATGTGCATGTTTTGCCTGAGTTGTGTCAGCAGTTCCTAAGAGACCAGTGGTGATGGGATTGGATGGTTGTTAGATTTATAATTTTTTTGGATGGTTTTTAATATGACAACACCGCAAAGTTCGTAATTCTTAATTTCTTAATTTTTTATTTTATTGGGACAATGCACATTAACACACAGTCAAATGTAAATATGCCAGATTTAGCCAAAGCTGACTAATTTTCATCTGACAAGAACACCTTCTATTGTTCAATAAATTGATGGATATTAAAAGCCCAGTTCGTATTTTTTGAACGTGTAGCTTTCGGCTAATTTCTGCTAAAATAGCAGGTTGTAATTATTTGTTTTGACAGTGTGCTGATTTTTATTTTTTTTTTTAACATATGGCTCAATGATAGTAAAGTATGACCTAAAATCTATATCACGATACAGTTTTACTGCCACATTTACTTTAATAGCAATATACATTAAGTTAGTTTTTGTTTTGTTTTTTTTGTCAGCGCATGACTGTGGGCTTTCTTGTGTTGTCTAATTTCCTGTGTTTGTCCTGATTAAAACAGTCTGATGAGCTAAATGTTGGTTGGGGTTTAAACGTTTTCTGGTTATTGTAGTTCTTAGTTTAATTATGTGGTAATCAGGCTGTTTTTAAACTTAAAAATGAGGGTCTTTAAGAGATTTAGAGCATTAGTAATTCAGTAAATTAAATTTATTGTCCAGCCCTTGCCTTAAGGGAAATACTTAAAAATGTGCACATATGCTGTGTGTGTGTGTGTGTGTGTAACAATGAGCTCTGTGTTTGAGATGCTGTTAGCCTGGAGGGGTGCTGGGATGTGTTTGAGGGAATGTCTCATTCATGCTTTTAAGGACAGTACACACACACACACACACACACACACACACTCTAAATCTCTTTGCCTTTCTAATTCCACATGCTCTCACCATCACTTTCCCCATCAGAGACACAAGTACAGTGACTAGTGAATGATGCCAGCTCTCTCTCTCTCTCTCTCTCTCTCTCTCTCTCTCTCTCTCTCTTTGTGTGTGTGCATGCCTGTGTTCGTGAGTGCATGGTGACCACTTAAAAGAAAGGCATGGCTAAAGAGGCCATATGCTGCTAAATGTTAGCTGAGTTTTTAAAGGACCATACCAGTGCTTTTGCAAGTTTGAGCCCAATATATACAACCAGCACATTCGCTGCATTAATGCCAGCCATTTTCCAAAATAGACTTGAAAAGTGCTTGAGGTGAGTAATCCATTGCAGTGAAGGACATGCCGTTCTTATTTTTTGAGAAGTTATTTAATTTAATTTAACCGGTCCAACACGGAGCTACAAGGAAGAAAATATGTCTCTGCCAGGGAATATACTCCCAGGAAAAGACGTCTTTTACAGAGAAATTAAAATGACTGTGCCTTCTATAAACAAACATACGTGTTAACAGGAGAAACATTGAACTTTAAGGCAGGTGTATCGCCTGAACATTTGAGTTTGAAAGATTAGAGGATTTGGTAAAATAACACGAATACGGAAATGTGGTGTCCTGCTTTGGAAATTGGTTGTCAGTAACGTAACGCGTATGCGGTTAGTATTTATTGGGCTTAAACATCTAAATCACCGGTATAGTCCTTTAAAGGCACAGCTGTTCTGTGAGGCCTTGTTCAAGTCTACAGCTTGAATGTTCTCTCTCTCGCTCTCTTATCACTTTGTTCCAGTAAACGCCGATGAAGCCTGAATCAGGGAATGAAATGAAAACGTCCTTTTATCTTCACGTAATGCTGCATTGGTCACATGCTTCCTGTTTTCTTTTGTGCGGTGAAATGATTGGGCAGTGGAGAATGGGTAGGAGAGAGAGAGAGAGAGAGAGAGAGAGAGAATGGGAGAGAGTAAGAGAGAATGAGAGANATGGGTAGGAGAGAGAGAGAGAGAGAGAGAGAGAGAGAATGGGAGAGAGTAAGAGAGAATGAGAGAGAGAGAGAGTTAGAGAAAGTGAGAGTGAGAAAAAGAAAGAAGAGAGAATGAGAGAGTGAAAGGAGAGGGAGAGAAGGGTGGAGTGAAACAAGCCCCGCCTCCACAATGGGATTTACTCACAGTCGTTAATTCAGGACATCATAAACTGAATTTGAAACATTTAGTATTGGGCATCATTCATAGTTTTTGGTAGGAAGTTCCAAAGCCAATTTCACTTTTCTTTGTATAAATACGTATATTGTTTTTAACAAAATACACCAAATTTCTAAAATACACCCATATTTAATATTGTCTTGGCAAAAAAAAAAAAAANAAAAAAAAAAAAAAAAGTATTTAAATGTAATAAATAGATAATTAAATGTAATTAAAATGTAATAGATTTTGATGAACTCTTCTAGATTCACTTTCTTTAAAGGACCATACTGGCCATTTTGCATGTTAGAGTCTAATATATTCAATCTTCATACATGTTACGTTACTGACAATCATTTCCCAAAGGATAAAACCGTATTTCAGCTTTCCTGATATTTTGCAAAATCTCTTAATCTTTCAAAATCAAATATTCAAGTGATACACCCACCTTAAAAATCCATGTTTCTCCTGCTAATAGTTACACAGCCTTATGAAGTCATGGTCGTTTAAATTTTTCCATAAACTCAGGTCTTCTTTTGGGACTATATTCCCTGGTGGAGGCATACATTCACTCTGGGTTTTTTATTGCGCTTAACTGCTAAAATTACGTAACTCTAAAAAAACCTGAATACAGTCTGTTGGCGATGATAGATTACCTATCCCAAGAACGTTTCAAGTATCAACAAGTTGATTTTAATAGCGTACCAGAATGAACTGAAACCAGTGGAGGTCTGGAAGGTAGGAAAAACATTTTTAATTCACCGTTCTAGTAGTATGCTTTAAATGATTGTCAGTAACATTACATGTATGAAACTGAGTCTGAGTGCCATGTTGCTGGGATTCAATTTGGAATTTAATTTACAATTAAATTCCAATTAAAATCAAAACGGGTATGTGCATTTTCTTTTTACTGTAAACCAAAATAGGTCTGAGATCTGAAGATGGCATCACACCAGAATCTGATTTGATGCAGAAGTGGTGTTTGTTTAGTGCGTGCGTGCAGGTGCTGTTTTTTTTTAAAGCAGAAGTGAAAACTCTCCACTGTGGTTCCGCTCTCTCGTGTTTCTGAGAAGGAGAGGCTGTGCAACAGGAAGTGAGGTGGGAGCTGCAGAAACACGCAGGAAGTGAACACCAGCTTCACCGACTGACTCAGCACCATGTCTAACCCATCACCTGCTTCACCCATGCCTGCAGAGGAGACTTTAGCTCACCTACTGCTGCTCTTTTATTATTTTTCTTATGATCACGTTCATTATTTTCCTCCATGTGTGACAGACGTTATAATCAAACAATGAATTAATGGCTACAAAAAGCAAAGCGATACGCTTGAATACACTTTAAAAGGAAAGGAGCTCGTCAGTGAAGCTGAGCATGAATATATTACCAGAGTAGAAGAAGAGAATGTAGTTTCCCCATTAAAAAAAAAAAAAAGATTACAATAAATAGATGTACTTCATCTATGGCAAAGTACCCATATATACTCAATTATAAGCTGAGATTTTTTAATCAAATTTCACTAAGCAAATCAGGGGGTCAGCTTATACATGAGAAATTCAAATTAGATCCCAGAGAACAAAATTTCCAGGGGTGGAAATACTACCCATTACCACTACCCATGAAAATAGTTTAAATCATACCTTAGAATGAGATATTTCCTGACTAAGCATCTTATCCAGCACATTTTGTGGCAGCCAGTAAGCGCTGTTGTGATTGGTCAAAGACAAAAGAATGGGCCAATCAGAGACAACCTTATAAAAGTGCTGTTTCATATACTGGTACGGTAATGTTGTTTGGTAGTCTCATTCAACATGTTTTGTGTTTTATTAGCAAGAAACTTGAGATAAGATAAACACAGAATGGAAACTACACAGACTCAGAAGAGGAAAAGAGCACGTATGACGCTGGTTTTAAGACATGTTACACAGAGCAGGACTGGAATGAACTGTTTGGAGATTCAGACAAGGAAGAGGAGTCTGGAAAAGTTCATGTCAGCTAATGTCAGTTACAGTAATCAGCTGCTGAAATAAATATCATGTTTACCGGTACGTGGATTATTTTCAGAAAATCACAGGAATACTATGACAATACCCAGAAAAACAGGTAATGTGCTGTATAAATAAATTGATGGAACAACATCAGGGGGTCGGCTTATATACGGGTTTCTTTAAAAATCTAAATTTGCAGGTCAAAATCAGGGGGAGTATATACAGTAGGCTCTTATTACTTCCCCTTTTAATTGTTTAATTTTACCTTTATTTATTCAGGGTTAGTTGACTGAGCATCAAATGCTCTTTTTCAGGACACACACACACACATGCACACACACACTTCTCTGCTGGCCACTGAGCAACTCCACTAGAGCATTTAGGGGTTAGGTGCCTTGCTCAAGGGCACCTCAGTGGTGATAATGAGGGAGGGGCAGGCGCTGCTCATNTAGGTGCCTTGCTCAAGGGCACCTCAGTGGTGATAATGAGGGAGGGGCAGGCGCTGCTCATTCACCTTTACAACCCTGATTTTTCCTGCCATTTCAGGGATTGAACCGACAACCCTTCAGTCATGAGCTGGCTTCTCTCACCTTTAGGTGCCTGAAGGTGAGAGAAGCCAAAAATGAAGCAACACGGACAGCGTTCACGTGAAGTAAATCCAACTTCATTGCTGATCGGCCGAGAGAAGAGGTGTGGGTTAGTTTTCGTGTTTGGGGTGGTTAACCAGCCGGTTAAGGCTGGTTTATGCTGAACACAAGGTGGACGTGAACACAGACGCCTACAAAACAGAGTCTTCCTGCACTGACCCGCACCTTCATCCTCCATTTCTACTGGCGGCGTATAGTTGTCGTATGGATTGTTTGCGCCTTTCAGATTTATTTCCACATATAAACGGGCGTGATTCCACATGTTTTTTTTTTTTTTGTTTTACCGTTTACATCTTCAAAACACATATTTGCTACATGAGCAAAAAACTGACTTGGATCACTTGTACCTGGTGGTGTAAACGTAGCATGAGACTGCAGGTGTGTGTGTGTGTGGCCTGTATTCACCTCATATTGCTGATCCTAGAAAGAAAATAAGGGCTTTAGAGGCCTGAAGACCACTCAGCGCTCTTTGTTGGATTTTTTTTTTTTTTNTTTTTTTTTTTTTTTTTTTAAATCTCCATCTGCGTCTGTTGGTCTGATTGGCTTCTTTGTTTGCAGGATTATTTAAAAATTTCTGACAACTTTAATAAAACTTTTTGGAGGATTGGGGCCTGGCTATTCAAGGACAATACTGCTGATTTAGCATTTTTGAGCCCAATATACAGTATACAACCTGCCTACACATTATGTTACTGACAGCATTTCCACTATTGGAGCAATACGTTTCAGAATTGTTTTTCCTACCTTCCAGGCTGCCATTGGCTTCAGTTCATTCCAGTATGCTATTAAAATTAACTTGTAGAGACTTGAAATACGCTTGAGATCCATAATCCATTGCAGCGAAGACGACATCTATTAGGTTTTTTTATTTATTTACTTAAAACATTCTCACAAAAAAGATGTGAATTCAAGTTTTTTTTTCAAAGTTTCGTAATTTTAGTGTTTAAGCACAATAAAAAGCGTGGAGTGAATGTATGTCTCCACTGGGGAATATAGTTCCAAAAGAAGACCTGTGTTTATGAAAAAATTTAAACTACCATGACTTCATAAGGCTGTGTAACTATTAGCAGGAGAAACATGGACTTTTAAGGTGGCTATTTGATTTTGAAAGATTAACAGATTTTGCAAAATAACAGGAAAGCTGAAATACGGTTTTATCCTTTGGGAAATGATTGTCAGTAATGTTACATGTATGAAAATTGAATGTGTTAGGCTCAAACCTCAAAATAGGTGGTATGGTCCTTTAAATGAAGTTACTTCAACGAAAAATGTAATTCACATTGTGTTTACTGTGACGGATTACTGATTTCAAGCACGTTTCTCTTCTCTACAAGATGTAGCTGTCCTCAAAAATAAAGTTGATTTTAATAGCAAACTGGAATAAACTGAAACCAATAGCAGTCTAGAAGGTAGGAAAAACAATTCTGCTCCAGCAGTATATTTTGGGAAATGGTTGTCAGTAACGTAATGTGAGTTGTATGTATTGGGCTCAAAACATGCAAAATCGATGGTATGGTCCTTTAATGAGAGCTCGTTTAGTTTCTGTCGCTTCAGCTGTTCCTGTTCAGTTTTCTTTATATCTACGCAGACGGCGAGCAGAATTATAAAGTTCTGCCAGTAATAAAGAACATTTTGTGTATACAGTGATGCAGCCTTCAGCCCAGTAGTCACTCTGACTGCTCCAGCTTCTGTAAACACAGCAGCTCAGGCAGCTGCTCACACACACACACGGCCACTACTCCATACCGTGGGAAGGTTCACTATACTCTGCCGGCTGTTACGTAACGTCCAGGCAACATGTCGCTTCAGTTTGATAAATGCACTGAATGTTTAAATTGATCCACATCCTCAGGTCATGTGTTTAATCTGTCCACTCTGACTGGGTTTCTTTCTTTCTTTTTGTTTTTTTCCTCTCTGCAGCCTCCGCTCATCCAGGCTATCTTCAGCGGGGATCCTGAAGAGATCCGTATGCTCATCTATAAGTCTGAAGACATCAATGCTCTGGTGAGGCCACAGCTCTTTTTTTATCGCTGGATTTATGGACCTGCCCTCACTGTGTTGAGGGCAGGTCCATCTTGTAAGCACAGCTGTAAATAAAATAATAAAACAATAAAATTCCAACGTGCTTTACCATGCAGCAATTTCC
Source organism: Lucifuga dentata (assembly GCA_014773175.1). Taxonomy (NCBI): domain Eukaryota; kingdom Metazoa; phylum Chordata; class Actinopteri; order Ophidiiformes; family Bythitidae; genus Lucifuga; species Lucifuga dentata. Next base: position 12,791 of record VXCM01006740.1, on the reverse strand, counting down.
AAACGTGCATCTAGACAAGTTAAAGTTTTCTGAAGAACGTGTACAAGTTTGGCAGAGATGCTCCTTAAACGGCTGGTGTGATATTAGCAGATGTATTTTGATACCCATTACTTTTTGTGCGGATGCTTACTAGTTGTTATGGTATTCAGGGTGGTTACTAGGTAGAAGGTTGCTGGTCAGTTGCCACGGTATTATGGCCGTTGCCATGTGGTTGCTATGATTTTTCAAGGTGGATGGTAGGGTGTCAAGGTGGTCTCTGTGATGTTCAGAGTGGCTGTGAGGGTGGTTGCTTTGGTATCCAGGGCGGTTACTATGGTGTTCAGAGTAGTTGCTAAGGTGATTGCTATTCAGGATTGTTGCTAATTGGTTGCTATGGTGATCATGGTGATTACTAGTGGGTTCCTGGTGGTTTTTATGATGTTCTGGGTGGTTGGTGGGGTGTGTGTTTGTGTGCGTTAGTGCATTGCAGACACACCTAAAATGAAACATTAAATATGAAAAATAATTAAATTAGCCACAGTGACAGTGCATTTGTGAAGAGGAATCAAAGAAAAATAGATAAATAACAAAAGGTTTATAACTTTACGACAAAAGCCACAAAAAGAAAGAGGAGCAAATGTGCCAAAATGTCACTGCTTAGCACCTAGAAACATCAAAAGTACAAAAACGAAGACCTGGAAGGAGTTATCAGATGTCAAGGATTCAGGAAATGTATGATTTCCCATCACTGTGCTAAACGTCAGACGAGCGTCCATCTCAAACGGACTTTCCTCCTCAGGATGCAGAGAAGCGCACGCCGCTCCACGCCGCCGCCTTCCTGGGTGATGCTGAGATCACGGAGCTCCTCATCCTCTCAGGTGAAATCATTCCCTCCATTTCTCTCCCTTCTCAGCGTCTCCTCTTCCTCGTCCATCTTTTCGGCACATCTTTCCCCCGCTCCCACTTTTTCTTTCCTTTTTTTTAACCTCCTCCTGTTTGTTTTTGTCATTATTAGTTTGTAGGATGTCTCAATGTACCAACAGACGAGCTGTTAGTTTTGGTGTGAGTCAGGGATTTTTGAAGGTTTTCTCAATATAAGGATTTGAAAAATGTTTTTCCTAATTTTCTCTTGAGTTTTGCACTTTTTTGAATGAAAAAAAGTCTTACACATGTATTCCAAGTTTGTTTAGCATATTCTGTTATTAAAGTAACCTTTAGAGGACTGCTCAGTCTATGATACATAAAAACTGATAATATTCTGTATAAGTTTGCAAGTCATTGAAGAGTATTAAAATATTTATCTAAATTTAATTTAATTTATTATTATTATTATTATTATTATTATTATTTAATTTTAATTTAATTTAATTTTTGTTTAAATGGTCTTAAGTAGATTTCAGTTGTGGTTTATATGTGTTAAATCCATTATTTATGTCTTTAAAATGTTGTGATTTTTAATGCGTTGCTCTTCTGGTGAGGAAAAAAAATAACCAATCATGTACTTTAGCCTCTGATAAGTTGTTATTCATTTCATATTATTTCATTTTCTGGTGATATGCTTATTATATAGCCAACTCTCCATTTTGCATTGCATTAAAAGATTTTTTTTTTTGTAACTTTTTTTATTTGCAGGTCGTTGACAATACAATACAGTAACACCATACCACACTACTGTATAATGCAGTAATTTGTGAAACCAAACTGACCCCCCTTTTTTTTCTGAGAACTTAAAAAGAAAGAAGAAAAAAAAATCAAACAATAAAAGCTAAAATCAGCAGGAAGCACGTTCACCTTGTTACACAGACTCTACAGCTACACAGAATAACAGGCACTTTAACAATTAACATGTCATTATACGGTAACTATCCATGGCTAGTCTCATCACATCTAAAAGATTTTAAAAGTTGCTGAAAGTTGAAGTTCTCAGTGTAAAACTGATTATTTCATCCTTCTGAGTTCTGCCTTGATGCTACAGTGTGGATTACATTTACACTTCATCACCTGTTTTCCTCATATATTTTCCTCCTCCTCCTCCCTGCAGGGGCCCGGGTCAACGCCAAAGATAACATGTGGCTCACTCCTCTCCATCGTGCTGTGGCATCTCGGAGTGAGGTGAACACACATGCATACACACGCACACACACGTGCCTCATTTCTTAACCTCTCCCAGCATTCTTACATTACCATTCTCAGACAATTTAGAGCAGCTTTGTCTCTGTTAGCAGGAAATCTGGGTCAGGCTAAATCTTCCTGATTGTCCAAACTGGTACTGCAGCATTTCAGCATGGCTGAAAGGCTGATTTCTCTCGCTGTAGCAAATGTTTTGCATACATACAGGCCTTCCTCCACTTTATTTGTCATGTAGGAATACGCACAGTCGTGAAAGGCGTTCTGAGTAACGTTGAACACGTGTCAGCATGTCTGCAGATTTTTAGGAGTCAAAAAAAAAAAAAAAAAAAATCCAGGTGATGTGTAAAGTTAACTTTTTTTCTTTTTCATTCATTACTAGACTTCTGTTGTTAATATGAATGCTTGAGCATTTACTCAAGTCTCAGTTTTGTGAGTTTCTGAGAATTCATGGAGATAAAATGCTGATCATTAATTATTTATTAAATAATTAATTAACTTATTAACTTTATCTATCTATCTATCTATCTATCTATCTATCTATCTATCTATCTATCTATCTNTAACTTATTAACTTTATCTATCTATCTATCTATCTATCTATCTATCTATCTATCTATCTATCTATCTTATCCTTATTTAATCATTTATAAATAATTAAATGATAAAATAAGCTAAGCTGAGATAAGCCAAAATAAACTAAGATAAGACGCAATTCCTTTGGGATAATAAAGGTTATCTTAGCTTAGCTTAGCTTAGCTTATTTTATTTTAGCTTATCTTATTTTAGCTTAGCTTGGTTTAGCTTAGCCTCGCTTATCTTATCTTATCTCACACACACACACACACACACACTCACACACACTCTCTGACTATCTTCTGCAGGAGGCGGTGCGAGTGTTGATACGTCACTCAGCTGACGTGAACGCGCGGGACAAGAACTGGCAGACGCCGCTGCACGTAGCCGCCGCTAACAATGCGTTGCGATGCGCCGAGGTCATCATCCCGCTGCTGAGCAGCGTCAACGTGTCGGATCGTGGCGGACGCACCGCCCTGCACCACGCCGCCCTCAACGGCCACACGGAGGTACTGCAGGAAGGCCCAACAGCTCGTGTTCTGTCTGCGCCATGTTTTCTCAGTGAAATCAGATGATTTACATCTCTGCTGTTAAACTGGATCCGCCTCGTTTTTAATGTGGTGCAGCTCACCAGTAAGCAGTGATGTCACCGTGACTTGTGCTATTTGTGGTGAAGTCTGAAGGAGGAAACAGGTGGGCGGTGCAGCTGTGGCATTTCAGATTTCTGGAAATACATTGAACGGATGTTTCTCTGTTTCTGTTCAGTGCTGTTTATGCAACAGCTGAGCTGAGTGACGGGGCGTATTTACAGTCATGTTACACACACACACACACACACACACACACAGAGTCCCAAACGTTTACGCTTACATATGCATGCATACATGTACACACACATAACTGATACTTATGACTTCTGATTTTCCTTCTCTCTCTCTCTCTCTCTTTCTTTCTCTTTCTCTTTCTCTCTCTCACTTTCTCTCTTTCGCTCTCACACACTCTCTGTCACACACTTTCTTTCTTTCTTTCTTCTCACTCTCTATCTCATTCTCTCTCACTCTCATTTTCTCTCTCTCACTCTGTCTTTCTCTCTCTCATTCTCTGTGTAACTCTCTCTCTGTCTCTCTCTCTCTCTCTCTCTCTGTCAGATGGTAAACCTCCTCCTTGCAAAGGGAGCCAACATCAATGCGTTTGATAAGAAGGATGGCCGGGCGCTTCACTGGGCAGCATTCATGGGTAAACCTCAGATCTCATCATCATCATCATCATCATCATCATCATCATTTCCTGCAAGTCATCATTTCACATTTCCTCCCGTGAGCATGATTTGTTTTGTGTGTGTGTGTATTCTGCTGCGCCCCCTGCAGGTCATCTGGACGTAGTGTGTCTGTTGGTGAACCAGGGGGCAGAGGTCAGCTGTAAGGACAAGCGGGGATACACACCCCTTCACACCGCGGCCTCCAGCGGACAGATAGCTGTGGTCAAACACCTGCTCAACCTGGCTGTGGAGGTCAGGACACACACACACACTCACACACACACGCGCACACACACACACACACACACACACACACACACACACATTCTCCCTGTTAAACTGTTACAGTGCCACATATTGTGTATTTGCGGTGACTAATGTGCAACACCCTCAGTCTCAGTTAAAGGACCATGCCGGAGGTTTTACATGTTTGAGTATAGTAAAAGCATAAAAAAAAGTAAAAACAACCTGCGTACATGTTATGTTACTGCCAGCTACTTCCCAAAACATAGTACTGGAGCAGTAAATATTAGAATTATTTTTCCTGCCTTCCAGACTGCTGCTGGTTTCAGTTTATTCCAGCACGCTGTTAAAATCAACTTGTAGAGACTTGGAACGTGGTTGATTGAGATACGTAATCCATCACAACAGACGTGACGTTTATTACATGTTTTTTGTCAAAGTAACTTTATTTAACTGGTGTAACACAGATCTACACGGAACAAAATGTATGTCTCCGCTAGAGAATTTAGTCCCAGGAGACGACGGCTTTTACTGTTTCTTTCTACATGCGGTCATATGCGTTAACAGGTGAGTCAATGAATTTTACAGTGGTAACATTTGATTTTGAAAGATTGAGGAGGTTTGGCAAAGTAACAGGAAAATTAAAACACGGTTTTATGTTTAGGATAATGGTTGTCAGTAACGTAACATGTATGCAGGTAGTATTTATTTGGCTGAATGAAAAAATCACTGGTATGGTCCTTTAATGCACACACACTCTCATCACTCGCTCTTGATGGAGTTTAAGCTGACACACTTTCCGTGATCGTAAGGAGCATTGCGTTCCCTCTTTCAGATCGATGAGTCCAACGCGTTTGGGAACACGGCGCTGCACGTGGCCTGTTTTAACGGCCAGGACGCCGTCGTCAACGAGCTGATCGACTACGGCGCCAACGTCAGCCAGCCCAACAACAAGGGCTTCACGCCGCTGCACTTCGCCGCTGCCTCCACACACGGAGCCCTCTGTCTGGAGTTTCTGGTCAACAACGGCGCCGACGTCAACGTCCAGGTAAGGCGGCTGAACGGCTGCTTGACGTCAGCCATCAAAACTCAGGCTTCAGGTAAAAAATGTCTGGTGTGGACGTAAATCCTCGCCACATGATGAATTCTAATCTTCTGTGGATATTTAGATTTTCTCTCTGGTGCCGTCATGAGGTCGCAGCATCCATTTTTCCGCCAAGTTGGTTTGTGACGACATTGTGAAAAGTCAGAGTTGGATTTTAATGACATTTGCTGTGGATGATTCTGGTTTCCACATTTAATGACTTTTCTCTCTAGCGCCACCCTCAGGTCAGAATATCAACTCAATTTAAAGTATACAAGACATATTGCCATGACATTTGTTGAGCTAAATTTCTCTCCCCAAAGGACAAACCCTCGATTTAGGTTTACAACTGGGTCATTCCTCAGGCGCCATCCTCAAGACAAACATGGCGTTTCTTGCCCCACTTAGTAGTGAGGATCTAAAAATAGAAACTCACCCAGTCAGCTGTTTTCTGGTGTGTAGCGAGAACTGTAGCCTCGTGAGGCTTTGAGAAAGGCTGCAGACTTTTAGTCTAGTTTACCAAAAATATAGTCAATATATTTAAATGTCAAACTGAGGCCCTACTTACACTTTGCATTAAAGGATCATACCAGCCATTTTGAATGTTTGAGCCTAATATATTCATTTTTCATACATGAAAGATTACTGACAATCATTTCCCAAAGGATAAAACCGTATTTCAGCTTTCCTGATATTTTGCAAAGTTTCTTAATCTTTCAAAATCAAATATTCAAGTGATACACCCACCTTAAAAATCCATGTTTCTCCTGCTAATAGTTATGCAAAATTATGAAGTCATGGTCGTTTAAATTTTTCCATAAATGCAGGTCTTCTTTTGGGACTATATTCCCCGGTAGAGACATACATTCACTCCACGCTATCCCAAGAACATTTAAAGTATCATCAAGTTGATTTTAATAGCGTACCAGAATGAACTGAAACCAGTGGTGGTCTGGAAGGTAGGAAAAACATTTTTAATTCACTGTTCCAGTAGTATGCTTTGGGAAATGCTTGTCAGTAACATGTATGAAAATTATATTAGGCTCAAACATGCAAAATGGATGGTATTGTCCTTTAAGATGTGATCTTTGTCCACATACACTACCGCTCAAAAGTGTAGAATCACTAGTGATTTTCACACAGAATCAATATTTCCAGTAACATAAAACTAGTTTAGTTTCATATGTATAAAATGATTCTATATGTCTGTTAGTATTTTGTACCTACAGGTTTAAAATCATTTGCAAGAAGCTGTAAAAAAAAATTAAGACATTTTAAAATTGTCCAGAATCCTGACATGAGTTGTAGATGATTCCAGATTCGTGTAGAGAAGCTGTATGTGGTTCCAGAGATTATTAGGAAATTCTAGATTATTCTCTGATGCCCTAGAAACTGATGCTTCATATTTACAAAGCAGAGATTAAATCTCATGATGGAAATCACTAAAATACTGTTATTTAAAAACTTTTAAATACTAAATAAAACATCTTAAAGTACATTTTGGTGTTTGTTTCATATAATTTAGTTAAAAAACACTACTACTGAATAAAATAGCAAGCACTACTTAAATGATGAGTAATTCTAAACTTTTGAGCAGTGGTGTGTTATCCAGATAAGGAAAAATACACGTTAATGCACGGTGTAAATGCTTGCAGAATGCATTGAGATCGGAACACAATCCAGTCTGCCAGACCACACATAGATCAGATCTGCATGTGACCTTTTATATCTCAGTTCCAGCTCATCAGGTCTGAATGTAATCCAAAAAGCTGGGACACATTTATGACATAAAATCTGCTCACAAGTTGAAACCATCACCCCGCCTTGTCTTCCTGGCTATGTTTGTTAATAAAGTTATTTTAAATCATGGTTGGGGACTTGCTGTAAATGCATACCTGTACCTGGAATGTCGACAGCGCCAGCTCATGAAAAAGAACAAAGTGTGGAGTGGAGTGGGTTGAAGACACAGCTGAGACGCCTGTCAGTCAAGACAATGGGTTAAGAAATGCCTCTATTGCTGAACATCATTTTCATTAAACAGTGTTGTTTTGAACCACCATAAGGATACACATTATGCATATTAGAACTGAAAACTCTCATGTCTCTTTAGAACTTTTTGAAACTACGGAAGAGGATTAGGGCCATTTGAAAAAAAAAAGAAGTGTTCTGAGATTAAAGTCAGAATTCTGATTTTTTTCTCAGAGCTGTTCTTTTTTTCCAAAAATCTGATTTCTCTCCTTTTTCTCTCATATTTCACTCTTTACTCACTCTTCACTCTTTCAGAGTCGGGATGGGAAGAGTCCTCTGCACATGACGGCTGTTCACGGACGCTTCACTCGCTCTCAGACCCTCATCCAGAATGGTGAGACCTCTTTGTGTTTTTATTTCTCAGGATGTCATAAAGCTTCTCGTTGTGTGTGGTGTCATTCCGAATTATTATTTTACTTCAGGCGGTGAGATCGACAGTGTGGACAAAGATGGAAACACTCCTCTGCACATTGCCGCTCGCTACGGCCACGAACTCCTCATAAACACACTCATCACCAGCGGAGCTGACTGCACAAGGTGTGTGTGTGTGTTCACCTGTAGAGAAAATTATATATTATAAGGTTTCGTTATTATGATTGACTGACATGAAAGAAGTTATGACTGCAAATGATTATTTGTATTATAGAATAATCTATCAGTTATTTTTGATTTATTTATTATATAAAATGTAGATAAAGTATATGGAGTAGGTTCATTTTTCCTGAACAACAGTTATTACAGTTAAAAATATGAAATAGAGAAAACCAGCAAATCCTCTCAAATCCTGAGGAGCCTGACAGAGCAAAAGATTGGCAGTGTTACTTTCTGAATGATGAAAGTTAATCAGTTATTAAAGTTTTTTTTTTTTTTTAAGCAATCTACTAATCATGATTATTCCTTTCAGCTCTCAAGGAATCATTTTCTTATCTTTTCGTATCATTCTTCAAAGGCGAGGAGTCCACGGCATGTTCCCGCTGCACCTGGCGGCGCTGAACGCTCACTCTGACTGCTGCCGGAAGCTGCTGTCCTCAGGTAAGAAAACACGAAGACATACAAGCTGAATTCATTTCCTGCTACTGATGCTGTGAACAGGAAATGGCTGTGACTCTACTCCAAAAAATAACAGTTTAGTTAAATGAGTTAACTGGAATTTAAAGGACCATACCATCCATTTTGCATGTTTGAGCCTAATATATTCAATTTTCATACATGTTATGTTACTGACAAATCATTTCCCAAAGGATAAAACCGTATTTCAGATTTCCTGATATTTTGCAAAATCTCTTAATCTTTCAAAATCAAATATTCAAGTGATACACCCACCTTAAAAATCCATGTTTCTCCTGCTAATAGTTACACAGCCTTATGAAGTCACGGTCCTTTAAATTTTTCCATAAACGCAGGTCTTCTTTTGGGACTATATTCCCCGGTGGAGGCATACATTCACTCCACGCTTTTTATTGTGCTTAAATGCTAAAATTTAGTAACTTCTAAAAAAACCCGAATACACATCTTGTTGGTGATGATGGATTACCTATCCCAAGAACGTTTCAAGTATCAACAAGTTGATTTTAATAGTGTACCAGAATGAACTGAAACCAGTGGAGGTCTGGAAGGTAGGAAAAACATTTTTAATTCACCGTTCCAGTAGTATGCTTTGGGAAATGATTGTCAGTAACATTACATGTATGAAAATTTAATATCTTAGGCTCAAACATGCAAAATGGATAGTATGGTCCTTTAAAATGACATTAAGGTCTGTTTTCACTCAGTGTGACAATACTGCAGCTAGAGCGAGCACAGAGTAAATGGACACGTGTTTCTTGCACATTAAAGCTTTGTCAAAGTTTCAAAATAGACCCTAAATGAAAATAAGAACACGGAAATTCATGTCCCTTTTTAAAATTTCCGATTCTGTAAGTCTTATTTTCTGACACTTCTGACAGCGCTTGAAAGCATCGCATCCCACTGTGGATATTTGCTGATCCAGAGTCTGCTTTCCCTCTGTATCATGTTAATCCCGCAGAGCAGGCAGGTTTGAACCCTCGTTGTTTTTCCTGCTACCAGTGGCAAATTCCTCAATAAGCGTTTAACAGAGATTCAGTCTGAGCCAGATTCAAGTCACACTGTTCCAGACACGAACACGAGGCCTTTCTGACTCTAATTACTCACTGACCAGACAACAGCGCATTCTGTTCAACTCTTCGCTCGGAGATTTCTCGAAAGTAAATGCCTTGTTTTCTTTTCAAAGAAGTTTCCTTATTTCTTTATTTATTTTTGCCAACACAAGCCTGAATCTGTTCCCATCCTGTATTTTCTGTGTTTTCGGAGAGAGAGAGAAAGAGAGGAGATTCAACAAACATGGAGCAGCTAAGATCCCATTTCACTATTTTTTGCGGCTGGCAGCTTCCCCGGCTTATTGTCTGGAGGCATGGAGCAGGATGAAACTGGGCTCTCCTTGCCGCTGCAGCCAACAACAAAGGCGTCATTTACATGTGCAGCTGTGGTGTTATTATGTCTTGTCAGGACAGCTGTGGGCAGCGGTGGCCTGAGCTTTTGTGTTTGCTCCACTCATTACTCCTTAGTCATAATAACAGCCTCTTCTTCTGTGTGCTGCTCACAGCTCCAAACACCCCCGACGCCTAACGACACCATGAGGGAGATTCACGTATCAGTTTATCTCTCTGTTGGTCTTCTGTAGGGCACGGTATCTAAAAATTATACTTTTTGCTACCAAAAAAAAAAAAATAGAGTTTCAATACTGAGCAGCTAAAATGCAGCACGACTCAATACAGAAATGTTTAAATGTACTTTGCAGAGTTAACATGACTGTTAATCAGTAAAACTACAAATTTGTCCTCAACACAGGAAACTTCACTTATTTTGCATGTGTGAGCCTAATATAATAATTTTCATCCACGTAATGTTACTGACAATCATTTCCCAAAGCATACTACTGGAATGGTGAATTAAAAATGTTTTTCCTACCTTCCAGACCGCCACTGGTTTCAGTTCATTCTGGTACGCTATTAAAACCAAGTTGTTGATACTTGAAACATTCTTGGGATAGGTAATCCATCATCGCCAACAAGATGTATATTTAGGTTTTTTTTTTTAGAAGTTCCTTAATTTTAGCATTTAAGCACAATAAAAAAAAAAACATGGAGNGTTTTTTTTTTTAGAAGTTCCTTAATTTTAGCATTTAAGCACAATAAAAAAAAAAACATGGAGTAATCTGAAAATGCTTCCTAGTGATGCATTCAAGTGCTGTGATGAACTGACAACAGGAAGCATTTTCAGATCACTCCGCGCTTTTTATTGCTCTTAAATGCTTAAAATTATGAAACTTGGAAAAAAAAAATCCTGGATACATGTCTTGTTCACGATGATGGATTACCTATCCCAAGAATGTTTCAAGTATCAACAAGTTGATTTTAATAGCGTACCAGAATGAACTGAAACCAGTGGCGGTCTGGAAGGTAGGAACAACATTTTTAATTCAACGTTCCATAGCATCCTTTGGGAAATGATTATCAGTAACATTACAAGTATGAAAATCGAATATATTAGGCTCAAACATACAAAATGGACGGTATGGTCCTTTAATACTGTAACAGCCTGACTGCTGAGAGCCAATCACAATGCAGGCAGGTTACGGATAATCACAACACACGTTGACGTCATCATCCAGATAACATATGAGAATACTGAGATCACATTTTAATCCGAGATGTAAAGGATCAGTCAGCATCAGATACAATGATTTTTTTTTCTCCAGAAGAACATAATGCTTCAGTGTCATGCATTCCAAGTCACCATTTTTATATTCGCCTTCCTCACTGTATCCAACAAATTCTCCGCACCATTGATATTGACAGTGACACAGATGTGCACCCGTGGGGCGTGGAGTACACGGCAGTGTCACGGATTGAGATCTGGAGGGCAGCGGCACCGTGATTTTGGGTGGGAAAATGCCAATGAACACTTCAGACCGGCACCAGAATTAGTTGATGGCATTATTAAATGGCTTCATATAACTTAATAACTCAAAAAAAGTAGATTTGGAGTTAAGTTGCTCCTGAAGAAAAATTATGTATTTTATACTGTAAATTCAGACTCAACTAAGTAAGTTTTTATTTTTAATTATAAAAAGGTTTTTAGTCTCCATGTCAGTTTTTGTGCAAATCAAACATTTGTTCTTGAAGTTAAAGTTGTTTAAAGCATCCTTGTCTGACTTGACCACCAACAAGAAGTGTGACTGCCCCCTGGTGGAGGGTTTTATTAATGCCTGCTGCAAAGCACTGTCTGGGCTTGGGACACTTTCTCATCTCTCCTCATAACTTTCTCTGTCCTTCAGCCACTGACTATCTTTTCTGGAAATCTGCAAATGGACAAATATTTAAACCTTTATTCTGCATTCTTACCCATGACCTCTCAGGGTTAATTTCAGCTAAATCAAACTTAAAAAATCTCTTCAAACTGTAAACATCCCATCTAATTTTTTTTTTGTAAAACTGGATTGAGAGCCTGTTCTGAATTTGCATCAGTAATTAGCTGAATGATCTGTTTGTTAAGCTGTAACTTATCAGAAGCTCTCTGTAATATTGATATTAATTTTTTTGTGCACAGCCGTTGCATGTTTTCCTGCATGTCCAGCATCGTGCACTCTCACCTAACCTTCTGTTTTTCCCTACCTCACACTAACGCCTGTCTTTCTCTCCACCTCCTCCTCTTCCTGTCTTCCCTCTCTCTCTCTCTGTGGCTGCTGTGCGTTGTCTGGCCGTGCTTCCTCCTCGGCCCGCACCACCCTCGTCAGGTCGGAGGTTTAGCATAATGTGTAACGACTCGGTCCTGTCTGCAGGCTTCCAGATTGACACTCCGGACAGCCATGGGAGGACTTGCCTGCATGCTGCTGCTGCTGGAGGGTGAGACCTGTCAAAAATGGCTTTATATAAGCTTATAAATGTTAAAAGGTGTACTGTTGTTTTTTTTTTTTTTTTNTTTTTTTTTTTTTTTTTTAAGGATATTTTATTTTTAAAATTTTCAACGAAGTACACAGCGTAATACAGAACACAAGGGTAACTCCAGTTCTGAGTTCTTCCTTTATAAACCCAGGTACAAAAAAGAAAAAAAACAGATGCATAAAAAGAAACATAAAGAGACACTGCACTGACACTGTGTTATATCCTTTAAAGGACCATACCACCCATTTTACATGTTAAAGCCTAATACATTCAATTTTCATAAATGTTACGTTACTGACAACCATTTCCCAAAGGATAAAACCGTATTTCAACTTTCCTGATATTTTGCNTCTTAATCTTTCAAAATCAAATATTCAAGTGATACACCCACCTTAAAAATCCATGTTTCTCCTGCTAATAGTTATGCAAAATTATGAAGTCATGGTCATTTAAATTTTTCCATCACTGCAGGTCTTCTTTTGGGACTATATTTCCCGGTGGAGGCATACATTCACTCCACGCTTTTTATTGA
>VXCM01006739.1:19089-43240 GCA_014773175.1 Lucifuga dentata | reverse complement strand
TATGAGATCCAGAGACAGGAGACAGGCCTTTATTTCTAATTAAGGATGTAGAACTACGTGCTTCTCACCAAACTTTCCTTTTGCTGTGTCATAATTTATTTGTGTCCTTCAGTTTTCCATTAAAAACCGCGGTAAAAATCCGTTAAGTCGGCGCTCCCTGCAACAGTTTCAAGACGCCAGAGTCACAGCAGCCATGTTGTTTTTATACAAGCTTGGTCTTCTATGCTTCCCGTAGCAGAGTCATCGCATTACGTTACACGGAACTTACACTATTTGAGTTACTTACGCTGCGAGCGTTCAATTAAAAATCAGACTATTTTTTAATTTTATAAATCGATAATTGAATCGTTTAAGTGTGAACCGCAATTAATCAAAAAAATCGATTTTTTTCCTCCACCCCTTCTGTTAACGTTAGCTAACGGAGTGTTTTACCTTAAACATGCTGCTAATATTAGCTAGTGGAGTGTTTTACCTTAAATCTGCTAACATTAGCTAGTGGAGCATTTTAGCTTAAACCTGCTGCTAACGTTAGCTAGTGGAGTGTTTTAGCTTAAACCTGCTGCTAACGTTAGCTAGTGGAGTGTGACCCACAAACACAGAGTTCCTGCTGTAGCTAAACCCTCTCTATTTATGTTTCCCACATGAAACTACAGACTTCTTCCTTACAATTTCTAAACTCTTGATTCCTAAATTCTTACATTATGGTGTCTTGGTTTAGACACCATAATGTTAGATGAGTGGTTAATAGTAAAAACAATTAATCTCAACATCTGTAGGTGATCCAGCCCTATAGTTATTATTATTATTATTATTGGAATTAAGGTTTTCCATATATTGGCATTGTTAATAATTCTCTTCAGCGTGGATGCCTGAACGTTTCTTTTTAGTATTTTCTGAAATGAGCTTGTCTCGCTCATGTCAGGGAGGTTTGGACCAGCAGAGGGCATATTAGGTGTATTGTGGTAATTTTAGGAGTCAGATCAAGGGGTCCCGGTGCCAGAGGGCTGTACCACGAAGCACGTTCATCAGATCCAGGGTTTCTTTGCCTTAGCTGCTCCACAAAGCCTAAANAGATAACGGGTACCACGATGGTGGTTATCAACCATCTTTGTCAACCCAGGCTTTCCTCATCAAGCTCTGTGCGCATTCACATAAAGGGGCCTCATTTACCTCTACTACCAGACAAAATGGACCAATCAGAGCTGTTTATTTCAGTCAGCAGGAGCAAAGTTATCATGCAGCGTTATGAAGATTTCAAACACATCATAACTGCTAAAAGCAACACTGTTGCTGCAAATAAGGCTAGGGAGGAATGCTGCAGAAAGTTGCTGATAGTTTATGCATAAGTTTTATGTAATTTATCACTCAATGCATCTCAATGCCACCGTTTATTCCTAACATGATGCTGCACATTCTACAGCTCTGACACTTTAAACCTGATGCAGCAGATTTAAATATTATATTTAGGTCTGACACTGTCCATGTAGGATACATAACAATCACTAGTTTTTGACCAAATCAAAGTGAAATTAATTTTATTAGTTTGTCGACTGATCAATTTTTAATCGGTGTCCTATTAGCTGCAATACCAGCACTGCCAAGAGATAATATAGTATACTTTATATAAGGTCATACTGACTCATAATATAGTACAGTATTAATGTATGTTAATTTTATCCACGAGTTTCCTGGGGACGTTACTGGAGAAACGATTATGGGTGATACTTCCGGTTTGGCGGAAGTAGCAGACTGTCTGGCAGTATTTTCAGCTTTGTTGCTGTGCGTAACTGTTAGCTAAGTGGGCTAAGCAATAATAAATGTATTAATATTCGCTCAATAAAGTCACTAATGTAGTTTTTAAAAGTCGTCACGGAGCTCGGGGATGTACAAGTACCGTAAATGATAGTGACCGGGGCCTTTATTTACCTTAGCCCCGGAGAGAACCCGGCCTTTATGAGATCCAGAGACAGGAGACAGGCCTTTATTTCTAATTAAGGATGTAGAACTACGTGCTTCTCACCAAACTTTCCTTTTGCTGTGTCATAATTTATTTGTGTCCTTCAGTTTTCCATTAAAAACCGCGGTAAAAATCCGTTAAGTCGGCGCTCCCTGCAACAGTTATTACGGTAGGCGCGGTGAGATTCAAACCGAAATGAGAACCTCGTAGCCGGCTAGCAGCATGTGTACTACCGATGACAGACACACCATAACTACGTTTAAGAAAAAAAACAAAAAAAAAAGAAAACGCCGCTATGGAGAAACATTTCACAGTGTGATCATTCCTCTATCAGCTTTTATAAAGGCTCGTTTTCATCCATTTTATCCACTTTTCCGGGTTGGTGTGTTGCAGCGGAGCATTGCTCGCTCCTCGCCGGGGAGGAGCTCCATGTTTGCGGCTTTGTTTCACGCTAAGTCCGGTCGTTCCTTCTGGCTGAATGATTGAGGCGCATTTATAAAACTTCTCCTACGATAATCGGCATGACACATTAGTAAAACTTCTCCTACGATAGGCAGCGTTGTGTGATGTGACAGGTAAAAGCCGATGAAGATCAGCGTGTTAACGAGCTGCTGCGTATTTATCAGCCACCATTTATCCTGCTTCATCTGGTTTTAAAGCCACGAATCGGCATTAGAAANTGCGTATTTATCAGCCACCATTTATCCTGCTTCATCTGGTTTTAAAGCCACGAATCGGCATTAGAAACATACATACTGCGTTAGAAATCCTCGTTTTAAAAGACTGACACTAAAATAAGTTTAACATGTATTTACAGTAATAACATCACAATAAAACCACAGTTTTCATGTCCTTTCCTGTCGCTACTTTACTGACTTTCCACAGCATTGCTGCTGCATGACTACAGAGCTACAACCTGCTGTCTGTATGTCAGCTGTCATTGATGCAGCACCAAGCCTTATGATGAGATATGTGCAGGCTCTGACTCGGCTCTATGTCTTCTTTAAGGTAGACAAGGTCGTTTAACATCCTTAAATAAAACCTGACCGACTTTATTCATGTTTAGTTATTGATACGCCTCCAAGCTTTTCAAATTGCTCATCGCCTTACTATCACAGGCTACAGAATCAACAGACTAGCTAAAAATGCTACCGTACCTGATACCAGGCCACTTCTTAATGTCATCTCTTCAACCATCGATTATGGAGGGTGAAGGTATTGTTATTTCATCCTTTTTGAGCTCCGTGAGGTTGTGTTTAGGTAATTTCACTAGCTAGATCTTCATGTATTTGACGGTTTGTTTACTTCTAACCGGAAATAACGCCCATAATACGCGCAAGGCATCATGGGACGTAGGAAACTCGTGGATACAACAGTTAGTTCCCACCAAGCATTTTGATTGGACAAGAGGCATTCCAGGAGTGCTGATATTAGAGTATAACAGCACTGGGACTTTTAACTATTCGTATCACTCCGCTTTACAGACATTTTAATAACCATTATTAGCTGATATTAACTGGAGATCCATGGAGAACAGGAAACGATGGAGCAACGTTCTGTCTGATCAGGCTGTGAACTCATCAGAATCACATCAGAGCCCTGCAGTCTGAACCCGACCTGAGGCCATATTTAACGAATGATAAAATCATAATGAAATTCTCAGGCCCAGGCTGTGATTATTTTCGGCACTCAGCCTGCGGCCTCGTGCCTACAACCGAATCACAGCTGTGCTGATATACAGTACAACAGCACGACCTCGAGTGTGATACTGCTTAATTACAGGAACGGTGTAGTGGAACACCGTTAAAGGACCATACCGGCCATTTTGCATGTTTGAGCCTAATATATTCAATTTTCATACATGTCACGTTACTGACAATCTGATGTGACAGGTAAAAGCCGATGAAGATCAGCGTGTTAATGAGCTGCTGCGTATTTATCAGCCACCTTTTATCCTGCTTCATCTGGTTTTAAAGCCACGAATCGGCATTAGAAATCCTCGTTTTAAAAGACTGACACTAAAATAACAGTTAAAGGTGTATTTTAACCCCTTTAGTGCAATCGCACAGTGATATGTAATAACAGGCATTTATGAATGAGCAAACAGTTGTGCCATGATATTTGCGCATAGCGATGCGGTAAATCATGCGCTACGGTTTATGAATCTGGGCCAATAACTCTGACAGGGATGCTGTCTTGGCCATAACCCACGCCAGATCTACACAAAATACAGTCCCGGTAGAGAGAGAGAGAGAGAGAGAGAGAGCTAGCACCAAAACACTTCCTACCCCATGACAAAGCCACTCTACCTGACAGCTGCCAGTCCTTGTATGATGCTCACATTAAGTCTCAGATGTTTAAAGGGTTAACACATGAACTAAGACCCATTACGATAATATACATGACAGTAATAACATCACAATAAAATCACAGTTTTCATGTCCTTTCCTGTCGCTACTTTACTGACTTTCCACAGAATTGCTACTGCATGACTACAGAGCTACAACCTGCTGTCTGTATGTCAGCAGTCATGATGCGAGTACCACGCCTTATGATGAGATATGTGCAGGCTCTGACTCGGCTCTATGTCTGCTTTAAGGTAGACAAGGTCGTTTAACATCCTTAAATAACACCCGACCCACTTTATTACTGTGTAGGTATTGATACGCCTCCAAGTTTTTCAAATTGCTCATCGCCTTAACATCACAGGCTACAGAATCAACAAAACAGCTAAAAATGCTACCGTACCTGATACGAGGCCACTTCTTAATGTCATCTCCTCTACCATCGATTACAGAGGGTGAAGGTATTGTTATGTCAGTTCCATGAGGTTGTGTTCCCACATCCTTAGGTAATTTCACTAGCTAGATCTTCATGTATTTGACGGTTTGTTTACTTCTAACCGGAAATAACGCCCATAATACGCGCAAGGCATCATGGGACGTAGGAAACTCGTGGATAGAAGCTTTCTTTTAGAGCAAGTGTGGGCAAATGGCCAGGAACACCACAAACATGTTCAATAGCTCAGTGAGAGAAGAACAACCTTGTGGATAGCGTGGTATACAGAGTTCTTATCCAGATTTTCTGCATCACCAACTGAATGCAAGTAGGTTCCCGTGGCAAAAAAACGCAAAGTGATGCATACGGTTTGCTCTACTGTAAGTGCACGGCTCCGTTGAGTGGCATTCCGAACGTACGGCTCGACAAGTTTGCATAACGTATTCCCTCAGCTGAGAATCTGTAGCGCTCATAGAGAACATCGTCAGGAAACCCAACGGATCTATTCTGTCTCTAAACTCTCTCTGAAGTGAACCTCGCACAATTCCAGCATCCACATCAATGGGATCTGGAAAGAATGGTGACGCCATTTCCAAAAGAGTTGATTAGTGAAAGGGTGGCTCTTTTTAGCCGATTTCAAGCCTAAACTCTGAGCAAAAACTGGTCCCGACCAGGTTATGTCTGCAGCATCAGTTGCCATGGTGATCCAGCCAGGTTAAAAGAGNAACTGGTCCCGACCAGGTTATGTCTGCAGCATCAGTTGCCATGGTGATCCAGCCAGGTTAAAAGAGACACTGAAAACCCTGGCTTTAGGCTTGTGGTACAGCCCTCTGGGGAAGCCCCCATCCTTCAGTCCAGATTTAGCCTCCGTGTTCTCCTGGAGGAATCGTGTTTCCCCTGAGCGTGATGTTTTCTTGCCGACTCCTCATCCTGACCTTCACCTCCGATTCTGTTGCCGCTCTTTATTTATTTTCCATCATTTACTGTCATGCACTCCAGACAGATATAAAGCCTCTTCATCTGTCCATTACAGCTGAAAGTCTTTTTTTTCTCATGTACTTCAGTAGTTTGAGGTTCTGAGGTTTTGAGGTTGAGGTTCTTTACTTCAGTATTTCCATCTTCTTCTACTTTTCCTCTACTACATTTAAGAGGGAATTATTGTACTTTTTACTGCACTACACTGAGCTGTAGTTCTATAGTTACTAGTTAGTTTAGTTACAAGTTACTTTGTAGATTAAAGGACAATTCTTGCAGTTTAGCATGTTTTCATATACAACCCATATACATGTTGTGTTACTGACAGCCATTCCCAAAATACACTACTGGAGCAGTAAATTTTATAAGTGTTTTTCCTACCTGCCATTGATTTCAGTTCATTCCAGTATGCAAAAAAAAATCTACTTGTAGAGATTTGAAACATGCTTGAGATAAATACTCCATCACAGTGAACAACACGACTATGATTATTATTATTATTATATTTATTTATTTTTTTGTCAAAGTAGCTTTATGTAACTGATCCAACACGGATGATGACCAGGTAATATAGTTCCACGAGAAGACGGTTTTTACTGGGAAATTATAAACTTCCGTCCCTTCTACATTCAGACATGAATACATGTTAGTACATGTTAGTACATGTTAGCAGGTGAAACATTGAATTTTAAGGTGAGTGTATCACCTGAAAAATTTATTTTGAAAATTAGGGAATTTGGCAAAATAACAAAAATAACTAAAATATGGCTTTATGTTTTGGAAATTGTCTGTAACATAACATGTATGCAGGTAGGATTTATTGGGCTTAAAAATGCAAAATCTTTGGTATGGTCCTTTAAGCCTTTAATTCAGCAGTCATAAAATATTGCTGTTGTCTGGTAAAAACCTTGTAGTTTGATGGTACAAAACCTCTCAGATGTTTTATATGTCAGAGGATTTACTCTGTTCATTCTAGCCAGTAATCCTTCAGCTGAGCAAAAAACATGTAAACACACACACACACACACACACACACACACTGGATCATACACCTGAAACCTGTGCTACAATTAAAAAAAAAAAACCTCTCAAAGCAATTAAATGAAGCAATTATTTAAAAATGGGTATTGACAATGGATGGATGGATTGAAGTATGGAGGATGGAGGATGGATGGATGGATGGATGGATGGATGGATGGATGGATTGAAGCATGGATGGATGGATGGAAGTTTTTTTCATCCCCTCAGAATTTTTGTTATTTCATTCCAAACTCTCCAGACTGGGAGATACAAGGTTGATACAATATCGGGTAAAAAAAGCTTGTATCTCCTCTTTTATGGATTTTCAGTATTGATGCATTAACACGTTTCAGATACATGATGATGTCACTAATTTAACATGACAGACTGATTCTTCACTATGATACTTTCTTCTTATTAGTATTATATCTATTATTTTTCCACTGTGGCACTTTTACTTGTACTTTTAAGTAAGTAAAGAATTACTAAATGCACGTCCACCAGGTTCATCTTTTATCTTTTTACTGTGGAAATTATTTTTTCTTCCCTGTAGATTGTGAAGCTGAACAAACGCCAAGATGTCGGAGTGAGTAACACTGAGTCTTACTTTGCTGTTTTTTGTGTTTGTCAATTTGACAGATTTTTATTGGTCAAAATTTGTTGTGATTAGTAAAGTTTTTTTTTGTTTTTTTTTTTTTTTTACAGTGCAGCTTGAAAGACAAATTCAGTTAAAAGTAAAATTACAGAAATGACTTCAGGCTGCAGAGGGTTAAATAACAAATTAAGTGAAATTAATTCCACGCATTAAAGAATTTTTGTTGTGTTCAGAAACAGTTCATGAATATGAGAATATGAGCTGAATATAAGTGTAGATTCACTTTTTGAAAGTGTTTATCCTCCTTAATTAATTATCTGAATTTTTCTGATACAGAGTTTAAATAACTTACAGTGAGTGTGTATCAGCCTTTGTGTATTGTGTAAGTTGTGTAATAAATATATTTGTTATAAATATAAATTAATATTTTCTCAAACCTATCAGGAAAAAAATGTCATCAAGTCGCAAGCATCATGTGAAGGTAAAGTATTATTTTTAACAGTGTCAGTGTTGTTTTTTTTACAATGATGAATTATATATATATATACTATATATATATATATATATCACTGTGAATCTAAATAGGGATAAAAGTGTTAAAATATGTGAAGAAAAATTAACTTCAGATCCATAAAATGCTGTCAAAATCGAACACACACAACACAAACATGAATAAAAATGTTGTTCCAAAACAGCAAAAACACAGAACTGCAGAACACATCACAAAAAAAAAAAAAAAAAAAAAAAAAAAAAAAGGAAGTCATTCTGCAAAATAAAATGATGCACAGGAACACAGGAAGTGCTCCATGCCACTAGAGAGTTGATGTTGTTCACAAGCTTTCTTATCTTTTTCCATTTTAAAGGATTATACCACCAGCTAATAGTTACACAGCCTTATGAAGTCACGGTCCTTTAAATTTTTCCATAAACGCAGGTCTTCTTTTGGGACTATATTCCCCGGTGGAGGCATACATTCACTCCACGCTTTTTATTGAGCTTAAACACTAAAATTACATAACTTCTAAAAAAAACCTGAATACACGTCTTGTTGGTGATGATGGATTACCTATCCCAAGAACGTTTCAAGTATCAACAAGTTGATTTTAATAGCAGAATGAACTGAAACCAGTGGGGGTCTGGAAGGTAGGAAAACATTTTTAATTCACCGTTCCAGTAGTATGCTTTGGGGAAATGACTGTCAGTAATGTTACATGTATGAAAATTGAATATATTAGGCTCAAACATGCAAAATGGATGGTATGGTCCTTTAAGATAAAATAAACATTGTTTTTATCATTTGTTTCCTGTGTCTTAAGTGTTGTGCTTCTTGATCAATCAATAGATCAATAGATCACATTATTGTTTCAGACCCACTTTATTTATGTTCACACCACAAACAAACCACTCCAGAATTCATTTGGAACCAGATTGAGACCACTTCCTTAAATGGTCTGAATATTGTTGTTTTGTCCTGTATGAACGAATCGTAGCGAAAGAACGTGAAACAGATGAAATCACGTCAGGTGTTGCTCGTAGATTCATAGTTTCTCAAAAATGTGTCAATGTCTCATGTTCTGTCCAGAGTTTGATGCTCTCCGTTGCCAAAAGTATCCTGGAGGAGGAGGAGAGGGAGCGGGAGGAGGAGAGGAGGAGGTACATGGCTGAGAACTGTCCTCCTCTGAGCCTGCCGCGAACCATGCAGGAGCTGCAGGTAGAGCTCAAACCTGGAAAAAAAGCACCGCAAGCATGAAAACTGCACATCAGGAACCCAAAAGACATCAGCTTTTCAATGTTCTATCAGGACGTATGATGTCAGAATATATGCTGTTGATTTGTAGGAGATGTGCAGGGAGATCCACCACAAGATCGACGTGGCTGATGAGGAGAGATATGACCTGGAGATGAAAGTCAACAAATGCAACAAGGAGGTAAATAATAAAAACAGTAACTTTATTTATATAGCAAAAGTTACAAATAATAATAATAATAATAATAATAATAATAATAATAATTTTATTTCTCATAAGACCCCGCTTGGGGTAAGTGAGAAAATCAACACATAGAGAGTTGATGTGGCAGAGAGTACACACACACAAAAAGAAACAACCAAGAGGACATACGTACAAGCAATAAGTAAATAAATATTACATATGTTTAAATGTCATTATAATTTCTTTACAAAATTTTGCTAAATTACGTTGAATTAGGATATCTTTAGAATTACATAACTTATTCATCTTATATACATTTGGTCTCACCCTAGTATATACAGGCAACTCTTTTCAAATTAAAGTAAGTGCATTCAAACAAATAATGAAATTCACACACTTAATGTGTATTAACAGAATATTGACCTGGGGAACAGAGGACCCTGGGAACATAGATACAGTCCCTAAGCATTTACTAGTGTCTTTACTAGAATCACTAGAGCAGGGATCCCCAACTGGCGGCCAGCGGGCCAAATGCGGCCTGCGAGTCCTATCTATCAGGCCCTCAGATGACTAATCAAAAAAAAAAAAAAAAAAANAAAAAAAAAAAAAAAAAAAATCTTGTAATTTAGCCACACTTATCTCGGGATTGCGTGGTCATAAAATGTCATGCTTGAGCTCATTTTGTTCAGGAGAAGCTAAACTTTCCATATATATTCATATATCTCCATTTTATTAAGAAATGGTGATTATAAAAATCGTGAACGCTACATAGGGACAAGCACACTGTCTCCGGTCTGTCAGTGGAATATTACGCACATATTACACATGGGGAACACATGCCTATTGCCACAGCTACGTAAAAGCTGATAGGACCACTGACCCATCAATCAAATCCTCTGCTAATCTACTATCAAATCACAGAGAGGGATTTTAAAATTTAGACTGCCCTCTGAAGTTACATCATCGAGAAGCAACGAAGCTAGGTTTTGGCTCGGAGGCTATCTTGTGCTTTAGTTACATTTATCTCGGGATTGTGTGGTCATAAAATGTCACACTTGGGTTCATTTTGTTTGGGAGAATCTAAGCTTTCTGAAGATATTCATATATCTCCATTTTATTAAGAAATGGTGATTATAAAAATCGTGAACGCTACATAGGGACAAGCACACTGTCTCCGGTCTGTCAGTGGAATATTACGCACATATTACACATGGGGAACACATGCCTATTGCCACAGCTACGTAAAAGCTGATAGGACCACTGACCCATCAATCAAATCCTCTGCTAATCTACTATCAAATCACAGAGAGGGATTTTAAAATTTAGACTGCCCTCTGAAGTTACATCATCGAGAAGCAACGAAGCTAGGTTTTGGCTCGGAGGCTATCTTGTGCTTTAGTTACATTTATCTCGGGATTGTGTGGTCATAAAATGTCACACTTGGGTTCATTTTGTTTGGGAGAATCTAAGCTTTCTGAAGATATTCATATATCTCCATTTTATTAAGAAATGGTGATTATAAACCACTGCAAACACTACAACAGAAGTGCTGGGCCTGGTGCCAGGCGGGTGGTAAGGGGTTACGCTTAAAAATAAATAAAAATTTGAAAATTGTTTTCCATTGTTATTACCAAATGAGAAAAAAAGATCGGGTTGGGTCGATCTGGGAGTGGGGGGGGTGGGGTAGTGACCCTTGGCTTGGTATGCTTGACATAATTTGGCCCTTGGGAAAAACTAGTTGAGGAACCCTGCACTAGAGTATCTGTGGTGAATCCACACCTCATGCTCCTCTTACTTCTGGCCGAGGAGAAACCAAAGCGCCACATGTAGCGTGACTCCCCTCTTTCCATGCTTCAGGAAACGACCAGATTCAGCCCTTAACACATTTATTTTCCAATCAAAAAAGCTGTTTTTTCAGAAGAGGGGAATTAAGCAAAATAACAAAAAAAAAAAAAAAAAAAACCTAAACAAATGATGTGGAAACTTACCGAACAAAATGAAAGAAGCCAAAATACCAATGCTCTTAGGTGGTGATGACACTAGCACTTTTTACAACCAAATTTCAGAGCAAAATCCACATTTCAATGTAATTTGTACGGATTGAATTTGCTACAGGGGTGAATTTGTACAATATTAATGTATGCAGTGACAAATTAAAAACTCTGCGCAATGCTTTAGCATAGAGTTCAATTTTGTTGAACTTTGACATGAGAATTTACGCGGCTTCCTAATCACAAGCCATCTTGATCTTTGATGGAACGGAGGGAACTTTAGTCCAAAATGGAGGAAGCTGTTATATTATCCGTCTCATCATCAGATTGTATAATCCTGCTCTGTCAGAGTAAAAACTGCTGCACAAAAAAATGCAGCATGTTTACAGTCAATTATGAGACACGACAGTAAAAATATGTGACTTTATGTTCCATTTATTGTCCGGTCAACAATCGAGCTAGCTAGCTTTCTCATAGTTAGCTAACCAGCAAGCTAGCTGTGGCATATCACCATGGCAACTGCAGTTAGCTCATGCAGCTCTGTTGTCTGTTGGTGTGTTATTGGACCCCAAGAAATCACTATGTCACCAAGCATCCAGCACTGGATGTGAATATTGGAGTAGTGGAATATGCGAGGACCTGCATATTTGGCAAGGACGCCAATATTCGTGAAACTGTGCAAATTAAAATTGTGATGCATATTACTAGCGTGACCGTGGCCTTAATTATCTCTTCTCCTGTCAAAGAAAACAATAATCAAAAAGAGGTTTCCCATCCCAAAAGCTCCCAGAGCTGTAAAAGAAATTAGCATGTCTGTGTAGAAAATCAGAAGTCGTCATACACTGGCCGACTGGAGGAATGGAAAGAGGAGAGCCTACAGGAAGTGGTAGCATGAGAACCAATCACCATGCAGGAAACACAGAGATGATCACAACACACACCTGCAGCTCATCATCATTCAACACTCAACTCACAGAGAGAGAGAGAGAGAGAGAGATCCACAATCATATAAAAAGGTTTCTCAAAACTCCTCGATCTAAAGAGGACTCGGGGTCCTAACACCGCTCATGGTCATCTGGTCTTCGTTGGTTCAGATTGATGACCTGAAGATCAAGGTTCAGGACCTGATGGGAAAGTTCAAGAAGCCTGTCCTGAGGAAAGTGCGTATGTCCGCTGACGCCATGCTGAAAGCTCTGCTGGGCTCCAAACACACAGTGAACCTGGACCTGAGGGCCAACCTGAAGCAGGTCAAGAAGGAGGTGAAGGAGGAGGTGAGGAGCAGTCAGGACAGAGGAGATGAACTTTCTGTCAGCTGGATTTCTCTATACTTTTTCAGGTTTCAGTGCCTTTTGGTACAAAAGAAAGGATTTGGTTTTGGTGCAGATCTGAGCTCAGTCGTGCTGCCATGTGGCTATTTATGAAAGATTTGACATTTTGGCTTTAAAGGACCATACCATCTATTTTGCATGTTTTGGCCTAATATATTCAATTTTCATACACGTAACCTTACTGACAATCATTTCCCAAAGCATACTACTGGAACGGTGAATTAAAAATGTTTTTCCTACCTTCCAGACCTCCATTGGTTTCAGTTCATTCTGCTATTAAAATCAACTTGTTGATACTGTAAACGTTCTTGGGATAGGTAATCCATCATCACCAACAAGACGTGTATTCAGGTTTTTTTAGAAGTTATGTAATTTTAGTGTTTAAGCTCAATAAAAAGCGTGGAGTGAATGTATGCCTCCACTGGGGAATATAGTCCCAAAAGAAGACCTGCATTTATGGAAAAATTTAAAGGACCGTGACTTCATAAGGCTGTGTAACTATTAGCAGGAGAAACATGGATTTTTAAGGTGGGTGTATCACTTGAATGTTTGATTTTGAAAGATTAAGAGATTTTGCAAAATATCAGGAAAGCTGAAATATGGTTTTATCCTTTGGGAAATGATTGTCAGTAATGCAACATGTATGAAAATTAAATGTATTAGACTCAAACATGCAAAATGGGTCGTATGGTCCTTTAACACCGACTTTACTTTGTATTAGTTTTCATTAGAAATTCAAATGAAAAGTGAAATTCAGAGAGCAGGTGTGAGTTTACATATTCATATCAGAGAATCCTTTGTTTCTATCTAATTTTTCACAAGTCATCATAAGGAGAAATTCTGCCTCCTCGTGTGATCTTACTTTAGAAAGAATCAATGAAATAATAAGAAGAATATGTTCACAAAGTGATTTTTGGTTATCTTTGTGTTTCAGGATAAAGAATTACGTGACGTTGTTGACTGGCGTAAGAACATTGAAGACAAAGCCGGCATGGACGGCAGGAAGAAGATGTTTGAGGCTGAAGCTTAAACAGAGTTTGATCCACCTGCTAATTATTCACGTCTGACATTTAATTAGTCATCAGCCTGAACAAAATTAGGTTTTAGCACAAACTGCAGAAACTTTGATGAAATAAATAAGGAAAAGCTGCTTAATGAGCCCATTTTTCTTTGTTTTAAACCCAGATTTTTTTTCTAGTACTAACTATAACAAAATAGAATTTAAAGATACTAGTGCAGCGCCCATTCAAAACTGTGTGTTCAGAACGGGCCAGACTTTATGGTGTGCGCCGCAGCCTGCTATAATTTAGTTCTGCACGTCCTCTGAGCTAGCTTTGTTTGCTGTACAGGGTCGGGTTGAGACCGTGACACTTGACCGGAGTGTATCCTGCCATGTGCACTACTTTTTACCAGCACAGCTCAGTTTGAGAACTGCTCATCCAAACAGCTTCACGTGACACTGCACGTCCTTGTGTCCTGAGCAATAAACCTGATGAATTTATCTTCATACATGATGGGTTCTAGAGATGTTGGTGCCACAGAGACAGATTTCTGCCTTTATAGTTCATAGATCATATAGATCATATCGATCTGTGTATATACAGTATATATAGATCTATAGACTGACTGCTGCAGAGGTGAAACCTAAACCATCTGAAATCACTTCCTGTTCTATGAATTATCCATTTAAAATATGATAACATTTTAAACATTAACCACAGAAGCATTTGAACAGTCAGGAATTATTCCCAGATATCCAGAATTATTCTCAATATCTCTGTGTTATTCCCCATGTTTTTTCTGTTCAGGATTATTCATAATATTTTAAGGATTATTCTCAATATTTTACTAATACTAATACACACACACACACACACACACACGTGAATGATGTGATATACCGTTAAAGTATGTCATGCTCTTACGGATGTTTCTGAAACTGTTGTATCTTTTCAGGAAGTCACACCTGATATGTATTCATGTTGTCAAATTATTATTTTTTGACGTATTTTATTTTGACATTTTCAAACATTCTGGTACATTCATGAACATGGTGTCTTCATGCTGTCCACAGAATGGTGCAGATTACAGTCTTATTTAAACATTTTTTTTTTTTTGGGGTGGTAACTGGAGTTCCCAGGTTAAAACCACATCAAGATGGATCATGTCCATGCTGTACATCTAGAGTTGTTGAGTACCTTATGAACATTGCTTACTGCATTGTTGTGAAACAACATCAGAAACATCGCTTACTCTCCGTTTACAACAGAGGAAGAAAGTGAAGCATTTGGCGATAGATGTGAAGAAACTGGCGATGCGATGATGGCGATTAGGAAGCTCTGGGTTTTCCAGCAAACGTATCACTGTGTCAACGATGTCGTCAATATCAGCGTTGTTTGACAACAAGTTGGCCAACATTTTGTCTGCAGAGCAGATTTTACTCAGCACTTTAAATGCTGCTTTGGAGAACTCCCTAACTTTCAGTCTGTCAGGACTGTTCTTAATATCAGTGCCTGTGATCTTTGCTAAAATTTCCTCTGACAGACGGTTCACTATGCTTTCTACGTCTGCTCCTCTCACCGTCACTGACTTGCTAGCCTTGATGATACGGAACAGCAAGCAGCTGACCACCATGGAGACAATTTGCTTCCGCTTAATTAGCTCCATTTTTGCGAGTGTTTTGTAAATGTCATTCACAGCAGCAAACGCTAGGCTGGTCTCACTGCGAAACTCAGAATTCAGGAAGAGGGCCACTTTCAGAAAGAAACGCTTGACTTTGTCCTGTATAATCTGAAAAACAGAGGAGATGTCAGGGTCAGAGTCCACGATAATTTGGTAGCACAGAGGGAAAAACGAGAAAGGGAGATTTGTAGGCCTCTGCCTTGTGGTCAGGAAGTCAAAAAGGACATTAGTGAGCTCGGTCTGGTAGGTGCTTCCCTCGCTGGACATGGCATTCTCACAGTTTTGAAAAGCAGTTTTGCTGCATTGTGTCTCTTTAAGGTCCTTCTTCAAGTCTGTGAATATTTGCGACACCATTCTGTCAGAATATTCAGACAGATGCTGCATTTCCTCATCACTTGGCTCCTGAGACAGGCTCTGATACAGATCTGAAGTGACCACCCTTGCTGACTTCTCTCTGCTCGTCTCAGGTGTCTTCATATATGTTCCCCATAGTTTTGTTGTCATCTTGCATAAGAATGACCTGGCAAAGCACTTTGTAAAATACTTCTTCATCCTGAAAATGCAACTGAACTTTTTGTTGTTCGTTGCCTCAGGACTCTTCACGTCTTCATCAAATAATTTAGCTATGTCATTCAGTACAGAATCAGAGGGTGAGGACACCGTCTCTGAAGAGTCTCCAGACAGACTCGCACTGATCTCATGGACCTTCTTCTTGACAACGTCTTCCACAACCTCAGTGGCTAAGGTGCAGGGGGGTGGTGTCTCTAGACTGACGGCTGCTAAACGCTTCTTGGGTTTAAAGCATGCACATAGATTGTAAGTTTTGGGCAAACAAGACTCCAACAGATCTGCACAACATTTCACCATCCAACGAAGAGCATTGAGAGAAGAGAGGGAGCTATTTACATAAATGTCTTCTGGCTCGCTGGAGGATCTCAGGCAGAGTGTAGGCAGCACAGCATTGACCTTCTGTGCCACCTCGATTGCAATCTGCTGAGTCAGTCTCCTCGCACTCCGTTTGTCTTTGAGCTTCTTTACTTTATAAGCCTTAATAAAAGCATCGGGAATTGCATTTCCCAGGTTTCTGATGATGGTCTCCTCAGAAACACGAGGTATGTCCCTTGAGGAAACCTTGAACTGCTGTGTCCTTCGTGTAAACAGGCTCAGTGTGCGTCTCACCTCCGCCTTTATGATGTCCAAAATCAAATCACACAGCACAGACATCAGCTGATAGTCAATTACACCAAAAACCAGGTCGCTTAACTGATTCCGAGTGAACTTGACCACGGCGGCATTCACCAGTGGTCCGAGGTCCGGCGCTGACATGGCGAAGCTAAAGCCCGGTGTGACAGAATGTTGATGTTTTTGAATTCCGTTTTTACAATTTAAGGTTGGCATTATGAATGAGAGAGTTTCAGTAAAACTTTGTTTAAATATCGAACACAAGATGATATGATGATGTCATGGTGATATGACATCATGGATTTTCCAAGACTTCATGATGATGATGTCATTGGACATTACAGTAACCTTTATCCAGTGGAATAAAGTGATTTAACACAAGGATCAACACCTATGACAGTTACAACACACTAACTGCAGAGACATGAATAGCATTATTGTATGTAGCATTATTACGCATTATGACAGGATGCTGCATCACATATAAACATGGCATAGCCTGAATCAGTATCATTACCAAAAAATCAAGAACAAACTCAAACAACCATCACATTTACTCATACGACCAGCAAGTAAGCAAAAATGCTGTAAAACACAAATAACACAATCAGAGTCAACAGGCTTCTCCACAGATTCCAGCCACATAAAAATCCATCAGACTTACCAAAGCTGCTCATCATCTGAAGACAAAGTCCATCCTCCTTTCTGTCTTTATGAAGAGTTTAACCACATGGCTGTACATTATCTGTGCGCTTCAGTTCCAAAATGTGAAAAAAAAAGCATTGTCAGTTAATCCATTTCTTGTCCTCCTTCAGCCATTGTGCGTTAAAAAACAACAGGACTAAGTAAAAATCTAAACAAAAAATCTAAAGCACTACATCTAAAAATCTAAACATCAAGAAAGAAAGTTTAAATAAACATTAATGCTCCATTATGTGCTAGCTAGGTTTACTTGAGTTAACTAAGCTAACTGGCTGTCTTCTTCTAATGAATTTCTGGCAGGCTGTTTAGCTGTTAGCATAATGCTGTACTCTGATGACATAGGCCAAGGCCAGCTAGAAGGCCCTGACGTGTAAAAGAATACGCCCAACATGGCAAACTCGAAATCTGATTGGTTAAAGAATATGACAATCAACAACATCGTCCCATTTGCTTGAATAGCAGAGGGGATTCATTGGAGATTCTGAAGGCCTCAGGCTAGATTTTTTTTACCCGGAGACGGCACAGGTGGAAAATCTGATTGGATAAAAGCTCTAATTTATATGAGCTGCACTGGAAGCAGCGAAACTGAGGGAGAGAGTAGCGATGAAATGACCTTAATAATAGACTGATGGGAACGAACTTTGTAAAATACATACAGCATTAATAAAATATATATTAAATTATAAAAACATAATTTGATGATTCTCTAGGCCAGCAGAGAAGGTCTTGCTGGCCCTGACCGCACACCACTGGTGTATATATATATATTATACATACACACCTGCAAGGTGGAGTGATACGTATAGTTAAAAGTCCCAGTGCTGTTATACTCTATATCAGTACTACTGGAATGGCTCTTGTCCAATCAAAATGTTTGGTCGGAACTAACTGTTGTATAGTCCTGATTTTTCTGTAATCCCCATCTTGTCAGAAATATTATTAAATCATTTTGGTTTTAACACAGATATCAGACACTAATGTTGGTAACACATTAGCATAGCAGCTTTTACATTTACAAAATAACTTTTTTCATTCACTGAGTGTTTTTTATCTTTGACCCCATTAGCGCCCCCTGCAGGCCACAGAAATGGGAAATGTCAGCTTCCTGCATGTGCATTCTTGTGCACAAATATGTACAAACAATATGGCGTCTCTTTATGTGTGCTTGCGCATAACTTGTCCTGCACAATTGGGCCCAGCCCTGTGTATCATACATCGAAATGTGCTATATATGCTAATGTGGGTATATTTTTTCTTACTGATCTGATCAGCAGAAAAAAATCGAGAAAAACTGGCTGATTTTTTCCATAGAGAATTAATGGAGAGCTATTACAAGTATTTTTAGCTCTTTTAGAAACTGTTACTGTTATTTTTAGCTATTTTTAGAAACTGTTAGAGCTACAGCAACAAAACTTATTAGATACATTCATAGTGTCACACTCTACAAGCTAAAATAAAATTATACATATTGACCTGATGGTGGCGCTGTAATAATCATGTTCACGTTTTGGCTGATAACTTTTGAACCATGCGTCCTACGTTCAAAACTCTTGTTTCTCTGGATTTCTTGGATTGAGACAAATCCATCAATATAGGCCACACCCATTTTGACCTGAAGAAATTTTCCAGCAATTTTTTTTTTTTTTTTTTNTTTTTTTTTTTTTTTTTTACAAAACTTTTTTTTTTTTACCTACTCCTACATTTGTAAGGGAAACAAATAATAAAATAAAAATAGAGCTAGAGAGAAGAAAGAGAGAAAAATAGAAATACATTTGTGAAATACAATTCATGTTTTCATTTGTATTTCATTTCCATATACACATCTACTGCATCATAATGAAATGAAAAACATATGGTATAATGCAAACTGTTTATTATTTTTGTTTGAATAATTGAATTAATTGTTTTTCATTGTGACATGAATTTTTCATGGGTGTGATTATCTCTGAAATTTTATGTGACAAATCATACATCTAACACTTTATTTGCAATGCTAATCTTCTATGGAAGAAATGCTCTCAAATTATGGCAGGAAAATAATGCCATACACAAAATAANAAAAAAAAAAAAAAAAAAACAGTGAAATATATTACCATTTGTGAAATACAATACATGTTGTCTTTTGTATTTCATTTCCATACACGTTTTTCACATAATTATTTATGACACAAATGTGTCATAATTAAGTGAAAAACATATGGTATAATGCAAACTGTTTATTTTATTTGAAGGATTGAATTAATTGTTTTTCATTGTGACATGAATTTTTCATGCTACATTACAATCAAATCACAGTATGGTGAAAAAAAAAAAGATAAGGGTTTTTTTATTTCATGTTGTCGAGCAGGGGGCAGCACAGACGTGCTAATACTAAATACAAAGCCCTCTCATTTCTTTTTCTGAAGCAGCTGCATCAGTGCCAGAATGAAAAAGTAATCACTGTCCAATCACAGCATGGGGGCAGAGCTTAAGGCATATTTGTTCTGAACGTGCATTAGCAGGTGATAGCTAGTGATCATGTCGGGTCAGGAGAGAATAAAGGATGAGGTTGTGGCTCTGTTGCAACAAGTGGAAGAACACACAGTTAGCCATGATTTGACACCATAGAGATTCATAGTTTCTGGTTCTGTAATCTGTATTTCTAAGTACCTGATTATGGAGGTAACAGGAATGTGTATGAGAGACCGGCCTGGTCCATCAGACTGATAATGTCCCTTCATGTCCTAGCTGTATCTTCAAACTGTTAGCATGAGGCTAACTTGTTCCTACTGTTTGCAAAACTCATTTTATTTGTTGAGGAAATTTGTCTGTGATAAGTCCTCTATTCTCTATATAACCACTCCACACGGAATAATATAAAATCATTGTTAATGTGCGTTCAGAACAAGCTCTGCTTTAATCTCCACCCCCACAATGTGATTGGACTGTGATTTCTTTTTCATTCTGGCACTGATGCAGCTGCTTCAGAAAAAGAAATGAGAGGGCTTTGCATTTAGTATTGGCACGTCTATGCTGCCCCCTGCTGGACAACATGAAATGAAAAACCCCTAATCTTTTCTTTTCACCCTACTGTGATTTGATTTTAATGTGGCATGAAAAATTCATGTCACAATGAAAAACAATTCAATCATTCAAACAATAAAAATAAAGAGTTTGCATTATACCATACTGTATGTTTTTCACTTAATTATGAGACAGTAAATGTGTGTATGGAAATGAAACACAAATGAAAACATGTATTGTATTTCACAAGTGTGTATTATATTTCACTCTTTTTTTTATTTTTTATTTTAATTTTGTCCCTTGTAATCTTCCATTGTTTAATTGACACCAGATTTGGCATGTGTAATCTCTGGACCAAGGCAAAGAAAAGTTCCATTTTTTTCTTTTCTTTTCTTTTCTTTTTTTTTTTTTTTTTTTTTTCTGCATATATAGTCGTGGTATATACAAAAGTTCCATTTGATGTTGTTTAATATCATTTTGCTACAATTGGCTGCCAAAGTTGAGTGGGTGTGGCTCATTAGCAAAACCTGCTATATCTCATAAAGAAATTAATCTATTGTTACCAAACTTGGTGGACACATGCAGTAGACGTGCAAAAAAAATGAGCCATCCGTTGACCTGATGGGGAAGCTATAACAACCACAGCTGATGTTTGAAAAGAAACATGATTTTTCCCTTTGAAAGTGCATGGACAGCGCAGACTTGCTGACACCCCTCCCCCACTCTTAAACAAACATTACATCAATGAGCTGTGTGACAGAGACACACATTCTGTTTACGTGTCTGAATCTTACAAACTATGGGAGGTAGCAGACATGTACATGTGTGTATACGTGCACACTCACACACACACGAACACACACACGCACACAAACACACACATACAGCAGTGTAGGAAGTCCACTTCCAAGCTGCAAGCACACATTACATTTCCTGTAGGAAATTACCGTTCTAGTTCATCAAATTGTTGCTCTGTAGCGCCACCAGTAGTCAGAATTTTAAATTCTGTCTGTGTGTTTAGATTTTGTAGCTGATAGTTTATTTTCCCCCAAAGGAAGTTTGTGTCACGTCTTTATTTTCCCATGTGATGTCAATTTATTTCCTTGGGACACGGATGAGTTAATATAAGGTGACTAAACTCTTTATTAGCTTTTATAACAGGCTGTTTTTGTTGATTTTAGGATTATTAGATATTCTTAAACTGTCTTCATTGGCGTCACAAATTGATTCAGCATGTTACAGGCTGAGTTATGACCAATTTGATCTTACAGTTTTATTCCCATATTTCAGGTATTCAGCTGAAACTGATCCATGGTGACTCGGCTTTGACATCAATGGTGAGCTTAGCTTTATAGCTATATACTACTTAAACAAAGCTATAAATTTTGATTCTCAGCATGTTTTTCGTGTTGAATATGTGATAACTGAGTTTATTAATTAACATTAACAGCCTCATTTGTTGTCTCCAGAGCGAATGTGAAAGACTTAGAATTTTTTTTTTTTTTTTTTTTTTTTTTTTTTTTTTTTTTTTTTTNGGTGTCAATATGTTTTTTCTAATTTTCATCTGATTTTCAACTTTCTTTTAGTCTTTCAAAACTTTCTGGAATTAGAATAAATTGTTTTACAATTTTGACAATTTTCAAATAATTTTATAATTTTTGTTATCAGAGAACATTTAGTTCTATAATTTGTTTCCTCCCAGAGTTTTCTTTTAAATAGAATTTTCTAGAAACAAGTACAAAATTGACAGATTTTCACAAGCCAGAATATGTCCAATAAAAAAATGTTGTTTTTTTTTTTAAGTGCACGTTTTTTTGATGATAAACAGACTAATTCAATGAAACATAAAATTACTGGAAATCTTGATTTTTTTAATTCCCTTTAAATAGTTTCTCTTATACTACATGTTTTGTGGATCCTGACAGATTTGGCATCTTGGAAATCAGATTGTAAAATCTCTCTAAATATCACTGTTTGGCTAAAACTTTAAAAACACTTTCAGGAATCTCTCATTGCTCATCGTGCAGATTCTGACCATTCAGCCATGTTTTTTGACTTTTGGCCTGCAGTGTGTGAGATTATTTTCCTACAAAACACCCAATGTGTGAGTTATTTTTATGAAGTGCTGATGATTAAACGCATTTCTGAGGTGGATGAGAATCTTGACGGGCGGGTTATTTATAATGACAGCGAGCGGGGGAAGGGCCACATGACTCTGGACTGTATTTCATGACCTTGTCAGCTCATTGGTTTGACCAGTAATCCACTTCCATAAAGAGAACGTAGAGGATTTGGACGGCTATCACAGATCGAATATATACCTTCTCAACACTCGCTCAGCCTGCGTGTGTGTGTGTATGTGTGTGTCGGTTGAAATCACAGCAGAAAAGGTACGAACACTTCCTCTCATGCATGAAGCTTTGAGACCTTTGACTGAGGTTTTGCTGCTTTGAAAGTTTGTTCTTTGCATGATGTTTGTTTTCGCTTTGTCCTGGAAAAAAATGTCACGCAGAAACTTTTGAAGCTTGACCTAAAACGAATCCAAAGTATTTGATTTGATGTGTGATCATGTGGTTTGGATGACGATCCATGATTGGCTGCTGCTGATGATTCGTGTTGATCGAGGTGTTGATGATCTGGTCAGTTTAGTGTGATCATATAAGATGAAATGTTGAGTTTTGCTTTTTGCCAAACTGCTTCTTGAAAAAGCTTATTTTCCTAAAATTTGATGTGAATCTTCTGAAATCAGGGTTGAGTATTCAAGATGAACTACATACAAACCTGTTGAATACGGATACAATTTAGTTTGGAAAATTAGAATCCAGTATGATTTCTTGTAGTAATCCAGTATGATTTCTTGATTAGCGGAGAATGAATGATTTGTAACTTGATTCTAGATAATTCTTCCATTCATGTTCGATTCTTCGTGCTGTAAAACTACAAACGAAGGCAAACGCCATTTTCCAGGCCTCGTTTGTGGCTTATGACCTCAGAGAGCAGAGAAATTAGATCAACAAGAGCTTGTGCTCCTGGAATTTTTTAGGAATTTTCTCGATTGCAGTGCAGCGACTGTCTTATTCTGTCTTCTTTCCAGATCCTGACACTAATTTCTGGAAATTCTGAAACCAGTTAATTTGGTTGGATTTATTTGAGCATTTTTTTTTCTTTTCTGATTACAGTTGACGTAGGATAAGATATTAAATGGTATAAATGTTGCTCGGGTGAAGTCGTAGAGATGAGAGTGTATGTTTGTGTTGGGGGGTTTCTGAAGGTTAACGGCATGCACGTTGTGAGGCGTCTCAGGCATGTGCTCGGGCAGCGGTGAAACGGTGATGTATAGGCTGCTGACGTGTCTCTCTGAAAGTCAACGCCACTACCGGCCACCCATATGAAAATGGATACGTCACTGTTTATCCTCCTGTCAGCGCGAGACGTTCGGAGGAAACCGGCTCTAATCTGTTCCACCTGCTGACCTCATCGCTTGTCTTCACGTTACACTTTACCGTTAATCCCCCCCNTCCCCCCCCAACAAATTTAGCCTCTTTTCCACAAGCATATGAATGTTAAAGCCTCAACTCCACAGCGCTAAACAGCAGTATTTTTTAATTTTAATTTTATTTTTAATTTTTAATTTTATTATTTAGTTTATTTTAATATTTTTTTTATTTATTATTTTTAATATTTATTATTTATTTTTATTTTAATATTTTATTTTTTATTTATGTTTTATTTTACTATTTTAACAAAGTGCTAAACAGTATTTTTTAATTTTAATTATAATTTATTATTTTTTATTTTTATATTTTTTATATATTTTTATATTTTGTTTATTTTTATATTTATTATTTTAATTTTTTTATTATTTTATTTTTATTTTACTATTTTAACAAACTGCTAAATAACAGTATTTTGTATTTTATTTTAATTATAATTTATTATTTTTATATTTTTCATATTTTTTGTATATTTTGTTTATTTTTTATATTTATTATTTGTTAATTTTTTTA
>VXCM01006739.1:2785-19019 GCA_014773175.1 Lucifuga dentata | reverse complement strand
TTTTTTTTTTTTTTTTTTTTTTTTTTTTTTTTTTTTTTTTTTTTTTTTTTTTTTTTTTTTTTTTTGTCTCAGCACCTCAACAGCAATGTTTAAAGTTCAACATTTACAAACTCTTCTCAGAGTGAAACAGATTTTACTATTTCAGTTTATTTATTTATTTATTTGCTTTTTGACCCTGTTTTGGTTGTCGTACATGAAGTCTAGAAGCTGTTGTGATGGTTTGGTAAAATCTAAAACATTAGAGGACAATTAAATTAGACTCTAAAAACAAAACTCTAGCGATTCTAGAATATTTTTTCCATGACCACATGCTGCAAATGGCAAACGAGGCTCAAAAACTTCATTTTTGAGCCTCGTTTGTCATTTGCAGCCTCAGCCAAAATGTCACAACTACATAAATAAATATTTATGGTCCTGCTTCAGGATTTGTCTCATATCCAGAGTGATTTATCTTAATTCGTCTTGTTTCTAGATCCTGGCGTTCATTTCTAGAACGTTCCTAAAGCAGTTGATTTGCATTGACAGTAAATGATAAGATGTTTTACAGTGGTACGTTGCGTAAAGTCTCATTTGGTCTTCATCTCAGTCTGAACACGAAGCCTATGTGCATCTGAGGTCAGTTATTTTTTGCGATGTGCTCTCACGTCTTGGCCGTGTGGAGATGTTCTCGCCCTCACAGCCTGCGATGGTGCTGGGTTACTGCGAACCTCCCTCACCTCTCTAGAGACGAGCTCACCCACAACACACACAAACACACACACACACACACACACACACACACACACACACACACTTAAGACAAACCAGGATCTGAATTTAGACCTGCAGATCATTTTTCCATCTCCAGAGAAACATCTTGTCAAGTCCTCCTAGTTTCAAGTGTCTCCAAATGTTGTCGGCTGCAGAGATTCTCCTCGGTATGGCTCTTTAGCATTTGTTCGTTGGCCAGCTATGCCTTTTAAGATGCCTGTCAGACCTCTTTTCTTTTTAAGATGAGCCCGCTGTCATTCTTTTCCATAATGAAGATGTTAGGAAGGATGAGGAACAGCTGTGGCTCCAGGAATAGATTCCTAATCCGCAGAGTGTCACGGCTCCTAAACACTGCAGGCAGCCAGCGTCTGGCCTTGGCGTTCCTTTGTGTTTGGCTTTGTGGCTCGCTGGCAAACAAAGTGAGCCACAGATAAATGCTTTCACGCTCAGACACTCACTTTTTATAACTGTGATTTGCAGAATTTTCTGAAAAAGCTTGACCACATAACTCCAGTTTTAGCTACTCTCAGCTTCCAATTCAATATAGAATCAACTTCAAGATTCTGCTTTTTGTTGAATGACAAAACCCCACTTCTACACACAACCACTCCAAAGTGTGGAGTCACTAGTGATTTTCACACAGACTTCTTTTCCTTTCGGCTTTCCCTTCAGGGGTCACCACAGCAAATCATCTGCCTCCATCTAACCCTATCCTCTGCCTCCCTATCCTCTGTGTGATTTTCACACAGAATCAATGTAAAACTAGTTTAGCTTCATATGTATAAAATGATTCTATATGTCTGTCAGTATTTTGCTCCTACAAGTTTAAAATAATTAGCAAGAAGCTGTAAAAAATGAAGACATTTTATTTAAATAGTCCAGAATCCTACATGAGCTGTAGATGACTCCAGATTCATGTAGAGAAGCTGTATGTGGTCCCAGATTATTAGGAAATTCTAGATTATTCCCTGATGCTATACAAACATCTATGAAGCAAATGTTATACCAGGGGAACAAGAAAATCTTGACTTTTCTGATATGTATGTACTTGTTGGATGCTATCTATGATTCTGGCTTTAATACTGCAGTAATTGGCCATTTTTGTCCGTGTTATATGTGTTTTTATGCTTTTAACTCTCCATACACCAATCACATAAACATAACAGACATTACAAATTGAAACAGACGCTTGTACCATTAAGTACACTGCAAATAACACTGTAAATAAACACTGTTAAAAAAAAAACGGTACTGAACACTGTAAATTACCGTAAAATTACACTGTAAAAAACGCTGTGAATAAACACTGTAAATAATGTGAAAATACTGTCTAAAACACTGTAAATAACACTGTAAAACACCATAAATAACATTGTAAAAACACTGTAAATAAACACTGTAAATACTGCTGTAAAAACACTGTAAATTACTATAAAACACTAAAAACACTAAATAATACTGTAAACACTGTAAAACACACTGTAAAATCACTGTAAATAACACAGTGTTTTTACAGTGTTTTTTACAGTGAAACTACATGTGGTCCCTCAGACTTATAAAATGGCTTGATAATATGTAGATTTTACCATATCTAAAAAAAAATATATATATACTCTTAGACTTAAAAATAAGTAAATTATTTGCAAAGAATGAGATTTTTTGCAGTGTAGCTTTGTGAAGTGTTGATCTTTTTTTTTTTTTTTTTTTTGCTACAAGCTGAAATGCATGTGTGTAAAAATATGGTGTCACACTATCATTTAATACTTGGTTTTGATGCCTGCTGCAAGTTTTTAAAGGACCATACATGTGATTTTGCATCTTCAAGCTCAATAGATCCCCCCCCCCAACATAAAACCATATTTTAGTTTTCTTGTTATTTTGCCAAACCCCTTAATCTTTCATAATCAAATGTTCAGGTGATACACCCACCTTAAAATTCTATGTTTCACCAGCTAACATGTATGTCCAAATGTAGAAGGGACAATTGTTCTTAATTTCTCAGCAAAAGTTGTCTTCTGCTGGGACTATATTTCCTGGCGGAGGCATACATTGTTTTCCATGGGTTCCATGTTGGATCAGTTAAATAAAGCTACTTCAACAAAAAATGTAATAGACATCATGTTTACTGTGAAGGATTATTTATCTCAGCACGTTTCAAGTCTCTACAAGTTGACTTTAATAATGTACTGAAAATGAACTGAAGCCAATGGCAGTCTGGAGGGTAGGACAAACAACTATAAATTTACTACTCCAGTAGTTTATTTTGGGAAATGGTTGTCAGTAACATAACGTGTATGTAGATCATATATATATTGGGCTCAAACATGCAAAATCACTGATCCTTTAATGTCACCAGCATCAGAATAAGACAGATCACTGCACCATAATGAGATTCTAGAAAATTCTTGAAGTCAGCTGATTTGTGTTGAAATAATATAACTGATATTTGATTGATTTTGAAGTTTTAGTTGTACAGGTAAGATGAGTTTTGTTGCAGTTTGAATTTGGTCTCCTGCTCAGTTTTGGGGGGTTTTGAAGGTTAAAAATGAAAAAGCTTTTAGCTGGAAGCCGTTTGGTCTTAGATGATGATGATGATGATGATGATGTCATATCAACTGTGGAGAATTTTTTATTTAGTTTTTTTTTTTTTTTNTGTTTTTTTTTTTTTTTGTTTTTTTTTAAATAAATTGTCTCCAGCATCATTGGCAGAAGTGTGTGGAGATGGAAGGAGATGATGTCAGTGAGTCAGAGCTTTCTATGCCAGGATCAGAACTTATCAATCAAATTTAAGCCTTTCATTGTAAAAAAAAAAAAAAAAAANAAAAAAAAAAAAAAAAAAAGAAAGAAAGAAATTCCTGTTGTGAGTCTGGTATGAAGATACATACCATAGTGTAAAAACATGAAATCTAGATAATGTGTCCACTTTAAAAATCATAAAGCCTGGCAGCATAACCATCAAATACAATAAATTATTTTTTTAATGTATATCCTCTTTATATTTACATCTCAAGTTCAGTGACATAATCAGCAAAAATATATTTAATAGATACTCAATCCTAAACAACAAGAATTTCTCATAATGTTCAATTACAGATTATTACTAAAACTGCACAACCACAAACCAACTAAAAACTTACAGGAACAATTTAAGAAACAGAACATACACTGTAAAATGTGACAAGTTGATCTTACATTAAAAAATATAGGAAACCGATTGCCTTGAAAAAGGTAAGTAAATATAACTATTAGTCTTAAGTTATGTTTACTTTNATAGGAAACCGATTGCCTTGAAAAAGGTAAGTAAATATAACTATTAGTCTTAAGTTATGTTTACTTTTATGTCTACTTGAACTTAAGATTATATAGTTATATTTACTTACCTTTTTCAAAGCAATCGGTTTCCTACATTTTTTAAAGTAAGATCAACTTGTCACATTTTGCAGTGCATAATTATACTGTATTTTAATGCAAAAACTTTTACATTTCATAAACAGTTGCAGGAGTTTCTGATTCTAAAGACAAACATGTGATCAACTGCACATAAACAGAAAAATAAGAAAATCAGAAAAATAACCAGCCAGGCATCAATACAACTTAAAAAAAAAAAAAAAAAAAAAAAAAAAAATACATATCTAAAGATACAAACGTGACTTTTTTATACTATATTTTGTGTTTTATTTCCAGGAAGTTTCAGGATCCTGCAGCTAAAATGGCCACTGAGTAAGTACACATCTAACTTCATTTAACTTTATTATATTATATCTTATGTTATTATATTATATATCATATATTAATATATACATTATATGTTATATTATTATATTATTTATTAGTAATAACTGTATCTACTGAGAATGTAAAATGTAAATTATTAATTACTCTGCAATATGAAATATGGCAAAAGTCAATAGTAACATCTGTAAAAATCCTTGAATCGTTTCTGGTTTTATCTGTGATATTTTCATCAACCTTTTTTTTCAGATTTTCTAGAGTATCTTTATTTTATTTTTTAGATTTTTTTTTCTGGATTTTCTTTCTGATTTGAGACTTTTTAAAGGAGCGAACCAGTGATTTTGCTCACCACAGCCAACACTTTGACAGAACAGGCAGTTCCTTTTTTAATTATAGAATTTCTTCTATCACAGAATTTTCTTTCAGTGAAACTATAAAATGACTTTAGACTCCAGAGGGACAATGTGTTCTGTGTCATTTCTTACACTTTGCTTCAAACTTTTTGGCTCAAACTTTGACTCAAACTTTGACTCAAACTTTTTGGCTCTAATGTTTTTCTGGCTTATTTCCAGCTCATTGTAACATCTGTTATCTTTACTTCCCTGTGACCATAACACTTGTTGTATTCTTAATATTGATATAATTCAGTGTTGTTTTAATATATCACATTCTTGTTGTTTTTAATGTGAATTAACTTTCACACTGCTTGCTTATTGACTTCTAATGTTTATCTTTGTTTTGGTTTGACCATTTCACGTATGTATTTGCGCTTTTTTTATTACTTCTGCACATCAATTTACTAACATAATTAACTAATTTATTTACTTGTTAATTTAAAAAACAGATGATTATATCATCCTCAACACTATTTTTCATCTCAATATGAGATGAAAAGATGACAAGCAAAAATACTTAAAACCCTTTACTTGCTTGCAGTTTGTCTAAGGAAGTTTGTGTTTGTGCAGGAAAAGACTATCTGCGAGGAGGAAGCACACGCTGAAAGTAAGACTTAAAAATATGAAAATATGAAAATAGGAATTGTTAAAATAATGTTCACTTCACATTTAATTGTTTGCTTTTCTCTCACTCCTCACCTTTATTTGTTCTTCCTCTCCAATATCTTTCCTGCTCGTACTGAACCTGGCGTGATGATGTCATCTGTAGAGTTGTATGCTGGTAGTGGCGAATACGCTGCTCGAGGCTGAAGCAACGGAGAAGGCTGGGGAACGGGAGAAGTTCCTGGCAGAGAAATGTCCTCCCATGGACCTGCCACATTCCAGGGAGGAGCTCGAGGTGAGACAGGTCAAAGGTTGCAAAAAGAGCTAGAAATGCATTTCCTGAAGGAAATGTGCCTGTGATTGCAGCTTGCTGAAGCTGTTGCCGAACAGAAGCTGAAAAGCTGAAATCTATAAAAAAAAATTTGCCTATGTTGTCATGCATGAATTGTTTATGAAATGTGAAAAGCATTGAATATATTTGGGAAAAAATCAAAATGGTGGAAAATGTAGTGAGTCAGAAATGGGCGTGGCCTAAGTGGATTGATGCGTGCAGATCCAAGTAATCCAAAAAAAAAAAAAAAAAAAAAGGAATTTTGAATGTATGACTTGAGATTCAAAAGTTATCAGG
The DNA here is from genome assembly GCA_014773175.1 of Lucifuga dentata. Lineage (NCBI taxonomy): Eukaryota > Metazoa > Chordata > Actinopteri > Ophidiiformes > Bythitidae > Lucifuga > Lucifuga dentata. The sequence continues at coordinate 12,911 of VXCM01006739.1, read as the reverse complement.
AAATAAATGTGAAAGTGGTTATTACAGCACCACCATCAGGCCAAAGAATTCATATTTTGCATAAGCATCTACTGTTTGGTAACAGGAGACACATTTGTTGAGGAGATACAGCATGTTTTGTTGAGTGAGCCATGCCCACGGTAAGGAAAAGTAACATTATAATTTGTGTTTGCGTTGGTTGAAAGATGCCAAATTATGTATCAATCAGGACAGTATTGTAGGAGTTTATGAAAAACCACCTGTTTTGGAAAAAATTCTAAATGGAATAAATGATGGGCTGGTCATCTGTAAAATGTCACTTTTGTATGATGTAAGACAAGTTTTTTACTTTTAACTGTTTTAAAGTTAATCTTTTTAACAACCTTTTTGCCATATAAGGGGAGGAAAATAAACTTCCTGACACCCTACAGATGTAACTCTAATGTGTCATATCAGTGAAATGCAACATAATGCACATCTGTCCAGAACTACAAATGATCCAAAATCACCACACAGACCAACAATCTTCTTAAAAAGGACCATACCAGTGATTCTGCAGGTTTAGTCTCAAAAAAATATTACCTGCATACATGTTACGTTACTAACAATTTCCATGTATTTTACTTTTCCTGTTATTTTGCCAAATCCCTGAATCTTTCAATGTCAAATATTCAGGTGATACACACATATTCAATGTTTTTACTGCTGGCATGTATGTCTGTTTTAATTTCTTGGTAAAAGCCATCTTCTCCTGGAACTATATTCCCTGGCGGAGAGATACCTTTTTTTCTGTGTTGGACTGGTTAGGATAAAGTTCCTTTGAGAAAAAAGTAATGACATGTTGTTCGCTGTGATGAATTATTTAACTTTAGCACATTTCAAGTCTCTACAAGTTGATTTTAATAACATACTGGAATAAACTGAAAGCAATGGCAGTCTGGAAGGTAGGAAAAACAATCTAAAATTACCGCTCCAGTGGTATGTTTCAGAAACTGGTTGTCAGTAACGTAAGATACATGTACAGCAGGGTCCAAAAATCTGAGACCACATGTAAAATCCGTGGTGTTTTCCATGTAAATGTGGAAATAATCAGAAAGTCTGATGTCACAAGAAGCTGTTTGGAACATTTTCACATCATGATATTATCACTTGGAATAAAAACTCTTGTATTAACTTCCAGGATTTGTGAATCAGCAAGCAGGGATGGAGTTTGACCTCTCCAAAGACACATTTTTGGAGAGCAAAGAAAAGGATTTCTCTGAAACTGGGCTGAAATCCTTCTAGCTCCAGAAATTATGTTTAAAAAAAAAAAGCATCACCTCTACATTATACCTTTCTATGTTGTGCTCAGTACTTATCTCATTTTTATATGATTATTTTTCCCTGTGTATGTATAAAAGATCAAAATATTGTTCTTTTTTTTTCCTTTTAAGGAACTTTGCAAGAAACTTCACCAGCAGATCGACATCAGTGAAGAGGAGAGATACTGCACCGAGTTCAAGCTGAACCTGGTTCTCAACGAGGTGAGAGGCTTTTCTCACAGATCAGAAAGCTCAAACATTTCATTCAAATGTGTTCAGTTTATATCCTCTATGTTAGAAACGTTTACCTTCTGACTGAAAATGTCACTTCTGTCCAAAACGAGCTGAGCAGCCAGTAATTTTTTGTAGCGTGACGTAATGCGAGCGGCAGATAAAACTTTTCCCATGGATGATTTGAAATTGTTTATACTACTGTTAAAAAGGAAGACGCGTCATTCTGAGGCAGCAGACAGGAAAATACCAAATTAGACTGAAAGGTGGTTTCTGAAACAAATTACAGTAAAGGAAAAATGAGAGACTGAGCGATGATGCAGCTTCTTTTAGACAGATAATCAGAACATCAAGTGAACTGTACCTGTAATAAGCTTTCTTTGTGTCTGCATATTGAAATTAGATATGTGATACTAGTGTTCAAACCCTGTCTGTTCGGACCAGGCTGGACTTTATGGTGTGCACCGCAGCCTGACATCAGTGCCTGTGGAGTGGAGCATATGCCACCAGCCCAGAGCGTATCCTGCCTCGCGGACTACTTTTTACCCGCACAGTTCAATTTGAGAACCGCTCACCCAAACAGCTTCACATGTGACGCTGCACGTCCTTGGGTCCTGATCAATAAACCTGCTGAATATCAGCTTCATACNTCACATGTGACGCTGCACGTCCTTGGGTCCTGATCAATAAACCTGCTGAATATCAGCTTCATACATGTCAGGTTCTAGAGATGTTAGTGCCACAGACACAGATTTCTGTCTCTATAGTTAGATGTTTGCATAAGTCAGCTTGTCTTAGTCTGATCTGACACTGCAGGCTCTTCATGCCTCTTCTAGCTTGTTTTGAGAGTTTGTTCTGGACCCTGAAGCACTCCGCTTAAAGGCCAATTTATTTTCCAAACGGATGAGTATGCGCACAGTAGCAGACATGGACCTCGCCAGTGGACGCAGCTCTGTTTATTCTACATTCTGGCATCTGCTTGGAGGACACACATGAACAGTAGCATAGCGTAGCGTAGTGACCTTCACAAATAATTGGACAGACGCACAAAGGCCGATGCCTACACCTCTGATGTAAACTATGTCACAAACAGGAGAGTGTGTAGATAAAACCTTGTGTGAGGGAGTGACAAACCCATGACGTCCTGTTCAAAGAGACCAATCCAAAAGTGGATGACTGACTTCTCAGCCCCACCTCCAAACTCTCAGAAATCATCTTCGTGAGTGAGCAAGCGCAGGCGAGGCTCGGGGCTGGNCCCACCTCCAAACTCTCAGAAATCATCTTCGTGAGTGAGCAAGCGCAGGCGAGGCTCGGGGCTGGTGCACACGTAACAGAGCTCCGTGCTCATGTGCTGTATCTCCGCTCTCAAAACAGAAATGTGCCATCGCCTTTCCGCTCCTGCAGATGCAGGTCGCTCACTTCCCAGACTCCGCCTGTGCCGTTATCGTTTTGTGCGCTCAGCTCTGAACTCCCTCACGTGCAGGTTTTATCTACGCACTCTCCCATGTATGACATTAACCTGATTCCGTAGTAAACAGATGATGAAATGTACATCGCTTAGCGGACCTCGCGTTTGGGCTTATGTGAACACAGCAATCTAAGTCGGATCTGTTTCCAGTCCAACTGTAGTGAGAACATAATCCGCACTAGTTACAAACCAATCTATCAATCTATTTATTGATCGAGTATCAAAGAGGGTTGAGTGTCATGAACGCATCGCTACAACTGCGGCAAAGTCTATTTTATGTTAGACTCGTCAGATATCCACTACTTAAAACCATAAACCACATGAGTGTAAAACAAACTTTAATGCAGTTAAACTACACCTTTAACCAGACAAATCAGTTGAAACAGATTCTGGTTTTTATTAAACGTACTGAACATTAGGGATTATCCATATCTGTGTCCATATCCATTCAACCAACTAAATTATCCATTTACGTTATTTGGATGGGTGGGGCTTAACCCAGAGAGTTATGAATCACTGGCTAACTAGGTAGTTAGCCTGGAAGCTAGTAGAAATGTGTGTTAGTATCAGTATCTTGCGTGTGAATGTCCACAGTAAATGAATGTGTGTGTGTGTGTGTTTAGCTGTGGACTGAGAATAATGTTGAGCTGAATCCGAGAATAGCAGCTATAGCTAATAGATGCTACTATGCTAGCATGATAGAGTGACTGTGAGTCACGTGGAGCAGCAGCAGTAGCTCTGTGTAGAAAGGAGCTCTGTGATTGGCTGCCTGGACGATCATGCAACCATGTGACACAGCGCTAGTAAGCGCTACCCAATCAGATTTTTTTCTTTAACAAGTACAGATAGTGACGCATTTTACTCAGATGGTACTCGTACTTGTAAAAAGTGCATTATCCTTAATGGGTACTCGTTTCATCTGAGTACTTGGCTCATCCTTACTTAACATGTCTTCAGATAAACATGTTGACGGTTAGCGTGTGGTCGTATGTGCTCAGTATAAAATCCATTCTCCTGACCTGAAGGCAGCGTCGTCTTCTTCACCTCATATAAAGCAAACAGAAACAGGCGGTTTTACACGTTTTCTTTAAGTCAAGTTCAGCTTCTGCGTCTTAGTTTTCTTGGTATATATCTCAATTCTGTCTTTGTCTTTAGCTTTTCTGGCAGAGGAAACTTCTTCCTGTTTTAATTTTGTTGCTCCCACCCCCAGATACTTCTGACGAATGAGCAAATAGCGTGTTCTCACATGACTTTTGTCGATGTAGTTTGGTTGGATTGATTTCTTTTTCCTGTGAAACTGAACCAAACCAACATGTAAATGCAGCACTGTAACAATTTACCCTGATTCAGACCAGAACTAACGGAGTGCAGGTCTGAAAACACTCTAAAACAATTCTGGTCTCATAATTTCATTTTCCTTTCACTGCTGTAGAAATGTACAGAATCTTACAGAATCTTATTTATAATTTTTCATCCTGTGCAAATCCTCCAAAAGGTCAGAGACCTCAACATCAAGATTGTGGATCTGAGAGGAAAGTTTAAGAGGCCCAGGCTGAAGAAAGTGCGTATGTCCGCTGACGCCATGCTGAAAGCTCTGCTGGGCTCCAAACACACCGTCAACATGGACCTGAGGGCCAACCTGAAGCAGGTCAAGAAGGAGGTTAAGGAGGAGGTGAGGAGCAGCTTCATCATCTCCAGTCTCAGATCATTTCTCTGCTTTTTACTGGGTCTTCTGATTTCTTTCACGTTTCCACTTTAAAGGGAAAATTTGGTTCCTGAGGACTGTTTTTTTTTTAACCTCCTTTTTTTGTTTGGTAAAAAAGTTTTGATTTTTTTTTTTTTTTTTTTTGGATTCATTGATTTTTTTTTCTTTGGTTTTTGTCAGCTTCTTCAAAGGTAACACTAATCTTGTAAATAAATAAATAAATAAATAAAATCAGGCATATTTGTCCCATTTATCCCAATTTGTTCTAGATTTGAAAAAAAACATAAAACTGCTTATGTGTCTTTGTCTTTATGCCAATTTATTATTATGATTAGAACAAGTCACTTTTTTTTTTTTTTNTCTTTTTTTTTTTTTTCTTGGTGGAGGAACAAGCTCTCAGTGTCCTTAAATTTAATCTGAAATTCATCTTAAAGTTGTCCTGTTGAGTTTTGACCACTGGTGGCTCTATGTCTTAATGAGCTTGTTCCCATATCAACCAGCACACACACACACACACACACACACACGCACGCTGAAATACGTGCACATCACATGCNTCAACCAGCACACACACACACACACACACACACACGCACGCTGAAATACGTGCACATCACATGCACAAGGCTGATTTGAAATACATTTATACACATTTAGGTGAAAATTGTTTTTAACTGATTTATTCCTTTTATAAAACCTCTATTTTTTCCCAGAGAATAACAATAAAAATTGAAAACAATAAGATTTGATAATGGACAACAGTGATAAAGTCTGAGTCGGAAAAGGCTGTTTTTTTTTTTTTTTNTTTTTTTTTTTTTTTTGGACGTGTCATTTGTTAATGTACCTGCCAAAATAAATGGCCCATTGGTTCTTGTTTATTTCACATCATGGTGAGATTTATTAAGTGGTGCTTGTTTTCTTTCATCTTCTGTTTGGTCATAGGTCATGTGAGTTATTAAACTAAACGTTGTGGGGTTTTTTTGTGTGTGTGTGTCTGCAGGACAAGCAGCTGCGTGATGTGGGAGACTGGCGTAAGAACATCGAAGACAAGTCTGATAGGAAGAAGATGTTTGATAGTTAAATCTGATTGGTTCAATGATTGTGGGCTTAAGTGTGACTAACAGAACAGAATTCAGGTCTAGAGTCTTTCAAACTGAAGAGTTTTATTCCAAAATCCACGTTAAACTTCATCCTCCAATATGTTTGAAGAGTGCAGGATGTGGGCCAATTCATCACGTATGATATTATGTGTCATGTTGTCAACGACTACAAAACATAGTCACCAGTGATTTTGCATGTTTAAGTCCAATAGATACAACCCATGTAGATGTTACATTACTGACAACACATTTTCAAAACTGTAAACTGTATTTTAATTTTCCTGTTATTTTGCCAAATCCCCTAATCTTTCAAAATCAAATATTCAGGTGACACACACATCTTAAAATGGAATGTTTTTTCTGCAAACACTACATCAGAAAGTAGAAAGGATGGGCATTTTTAATTTCATGGTAAAAGCTGTCTTCTCCTGGGACTATATTTCCTGGCAGAGGCATACATTATCTTCCTTGCAGCTCTGTGTTGGATCATAAAGTTACTTTGACAAAAAATGTAATAGACATGTTCGCTGTGATGGATTATTTATCTCAAATGTGTTTCAAGTCTCTACAGGTTGATTTTAATAGCGAACTGGAATGAACTGAATGAACTGGAAGGTCAGAACAGCAATCTAAAATTTACTGCTCCAGTATATTTTGGGAAATGGTTGTCAGTAACATAACATGTATGTGGGTTGTTTCTACTGGGCTCAAACATGCACGATCGCTGGTATTGCCCTGTTACAAAGCACACGCCATGCCTGACTCCGCTCTGCTGCCACCTAGCTTGCAGTAATTTTGTGTATTTGTACTTCGCCGGTAAATACATGGACAGATTAATAAAAAGGTTAAAGTGCCCTCTATAAAAGCTATGCTTTGATTTTTCGGAAAAGGTCTGGTGTTTAAAACATAGGTTATTATATCGGGCGGAGTAAACTGGAAGTACTTCTTAAATCTCGCAGCTCCAGCCTGGCATCCCTGAATCTTGAAAAATCCACATAAACTCCATATTGTGGTCAATAAAAGAGTCTAAGGCCAGTTTCTCATGCTAAGCGTTAGTGTTGCTGCTGAGCTCAGCGTCCAGCGTTCTGAGTCTGAGCAGCACCGCTCAACCAAGCACTGACAGGAAGCGCTTGTTGCTAACGACATGTTGACAGTTACCATGGGCGATGTTTGCACATTCATGGTCAAAATTGGGTTTCCAGTCAAATCGGGTAGCGATTCTGGTCACAAATGAACATCACAACAAAGAAGGCTCTGGCTCTTCTTCTTATTCGGAGAAAAAAAGCGAAGAAACGGTGAATGATGGTGCATGAAACCTTGTTGAGATGCCATAGAATTCATTCAGTTCAGATCTGGTATCATGTCTGACTGCTGATGTTTCACCAAGCAAGTGCCTTTTTTCCCAGATTATGATACGATTTTAAAGTTGTGTTGTACAACTCAGGAAACTGTGGCGCTTCTATTCTGTACAGCAGTTCTCTGATTGGTTGCGTGTCGGAAAGGTCAAAGTTGAATTTTGTTGAACTTTGAGTGCCACATCAAAACAGAAAATCCAGTGTCGCATGGCGTTCAAGGTGACGCAACGTTAGGAGTCACCGCTCAGCTCCCAATACACAATAATGGAATGCCAGGTCAGCACAACGCTCAGCGCTTAGCATGTGAAACCAGCCTAACGATCATATTTAGACCATATTTAGACCATTCCTGTTGCTGTACTTGTAATCCGCTTCGACTAATGTCCACGAAACATGTTTTGTCGAGTGAAGAGGTGTTACTCGGACACCAGAAAATGTTTGTGTGTAACATGGTTCATGGCAGCCATTAGGCTTTTTCACACAGAGTGACGCTCTTCTTTTGTCAGCCAGGATCTTTAGAAGAAAAGAAGCCATCTTTGGAGGATTCTAGCATAAGGATTGGCTATTCTGGGTCCTGAAATGCCCAACCAGGAATGTGAAATAAGCACAGCCTATCTTGAATGATGGGAAAAACTCACCAGTTGCCAGGCATACTTCCAGTGATTGACTGATCGCTTAGCCAATGAGATCAGCTTTCTAACAACATATTGGGTTGCTGGGTAGATTTCACATAGGCCTCAGCTTGTAACAGACAGAGCTGTGTGTCATTAGCATAACAAAGGGAGGGGAGAGGAGGCCCCAAAGTGTGAAAATTCACACTTACACACAAAACAGCTCTGAGCAGAGACTTTATCATGCATAAAGTAAATGAAACAGATAAATACACATTTTACCTAAAATATTAGTTGTTTGCCTTGTGTTTTTTAAAGGTTTCCCAGTAGCTTTTTGTTGAGCTTTGCCTGGATAATTACTTAGTAAATTCAGCCTACAGAACTCATTTTAGGTAATCTACAGTCATATTTTATCCAGGAATTGGCCAGACTTGTAGCTTTTCATCCACAGCTCCATCAGAAAAAGCCAAAGGCAACTTTCAGCAGTAAATAAGAGGTTTTTTCCAGCCGAGGATGAAAATTTACATTTATTTACTATGGTTTACTGATATTACTCTGGAACTGTAATATTTAGAGAATAAATTTTATGACTAACAAGAAACTAGAGACTCTGAGCTTTCAGAAGAAGAGGGGAGAAGAAATGTATATACACTGAGGAGATTGAGCCATGTTCATCGGTTATGTCATTTTCAGACATTTTATCCAAAATAGGTTAAATAGGTTATAGGTTGGTTAGGCCAGTAAACTCTGGTAAATGTTTCATGCTTGGCTCCATTTATCTGCCTGTTTTTTGTCGTCTGATGTTTTGTCACGTTGCATCACTTGGTGCTGTGTCACGTCACGTCACAAATAAAATGGCGTTTTTAAATTTAATGTCTGTCCCTCAAAATCAAACAGCAGGAATTTTTTTCTTTTTATAGCAACAGTCATACAGAAATCAATCCCATCAGAGAAGAAACTGAGAGACCATTTTCTGCAGGAGCAACAGCAAATAGACCAGAATGCATTGCAGGTTACGTTCAGGGTAAAAGTCCTCCGCATTAATAAAACTCTCAGAATTCTCAAACAGGTTGGCTCATTATATTTTTTAAAATTATGTCTACCTTTGAATGTTATTTGCACGCTCTCTGAAGGCATTCTGGATTATGTAGGAAATGTGGTTTAGGGACGTTTGAGTGTTGTAGTGATTTTTTTTTTTTTTTTTTTTTTTTTGATATTTGAATTTTGGAATGAAGCTCTTCAGTTGAAGCTAAGCCAAAGTACTTTCTGCTTCAGCCTGTATCAACACTGTCCTGTGATATATCGCAAAGTTTGTCCAAAAGCTCACAGATATTTCTCCTGCAACGATTTTGCTTCGGCAAAATAAATTTTTGATGCAAACATAAGCTGGTAGGATTATATTTTTTTTAAATCAATATATTAGAAAACGCTGAGTATCTTCAACTATTGTCAATACCCCCTTCCCCCCATCCACCTGCAAAATCTGCTTATGTAAAGCAAATAAGTGTATTTGCATCAAATCTTTCATGCAAGGATGCAGCACAAAGTGATTTAAAACAGGATTTCAAAATAAGAAAATGCAGAATATTGCAACAAAGATAAACAAATACCAATAAAAAAATTTTGTAAAAAAATCAAATGTTTATAGCAGTAATATTTTGTTCGCGTGACTGAAAGTTCATGCTGCTCAGATCTTCAACAGCCAATCAGGTTTGAGTATAAAGCAGGGCAAGGTGGGAAATATGTGGTGCTGGACTACATGAGGATCAGGACTTGAGAGAACTGCCTGCATTCACAGCCATCAAGAACCACCAGAAAGACGAATACGAACAGGAAGAAAAAAAAATTAATAATTCTGATGAAATTGGCTTTTTGGACCATTTTCACAAAGAACAAAAGAGGAAGAAGAACAAAGAAGGAATTTTCTGTGCTTTTTGTGATCCAGTTTTTACCACCACCCTCTGACTGATGACTCAGAGTAAACTCTTAACTCAGGCAAAGATTCCGAATACGTTTTGAAAGATGGTTTTATCCATAACTACGTTTTCTAGATTAAGGCCTAAATCTGTTTTCATTTTTGGAAAACTGGCACACATCTCCTACTCCAGGTTTGCAGTACCGGTGGTGTTTGATTGGTGAAGATGACATGTTGGTGAATGATTGAATGGTTCTTAACTATAATAGACAAATTAAAGGACTATACCAACCATTTTGCATGTTTGAGCCTAATATATTCAATTTTCATACATGTAATGTTACTGACAATCATTTCCCAAAGCATACTACTGGAACGGTGAATTAAAAATGTTTTTCCTACCTTCCAGACCTCCATTGGTTTCAGTTCATTCTGCTATTAAAATCAACTTGTTGATACTG